>CM060962.1:162605898-162608398 GCA_030765045.1 Tenodera sinensis
ATATATGTTGGGGTAATGCTTTCTTCTCGGTTTGCAAAGCGGATTCTCTCAATAATAAAACAGATTTGTGTAGAAGATCTTTGTCTTTCAAATTTTCATATGATTGTTAATCAATACTTATTAAGTGTTCTGGGGCCAATCATTTTTATTCTCTATAATAAAAATGTAATCTACTTATTAAATGATTTTATTATCTTAAGTTCTAAATTATGTGGTGTTTAATTCCCTTTGACTTCCCCAGAATTTTCTTCGTAATTTTCCTCTAATAAGTCCATGTATCTATGGAGATTAGTCAAGAAAAAACAATAAAAGAACATATTGCTTCAAAGGCAATTTGATAATGCTCACGAAGATCAGGCCAACAACTTTTAGTTGTTTTTTATTTCTTTTTGTTTGAAGATGCCTTATATGAAAAGTTCAGTTGACAGGTATTATAATAATAAGCTTTTAAACCCTGATAGTTTGTTGTTTCATTGATTAAGTCTGCAAAATTTCCATCCTCTTGATCTACCTCAGAAAGATCTTTTTTGCTGGATGAAAATAAGGGCAGTTTTTTTGACCGATGGTTTTCCGTCTTTTTATCACGAAATGTACAGGTAGCATTGTTAGGGGCAATACTTACATCACTTTTAGCCGACGAAGTATCAATTTCAGAAGGGGAAGCAGCATCTTCCAACTGTACATTATTTTCTTGTGAATTTAATGGGACTTTTTTTTTTTGGTAGTATTTAACGCCCGCTTTTACTAAGGGACC
This sequence comes from Tenodera sinensis, assembly GCA_030765045.1. Lineage (NCBI taxonomy): Eukaryota > Metazoa > Arthropoda > Insecta > Mantodea > Mantidae > Tenodera > Tenodera sinensis. The sequence continues at coordinate 162,606,653 of CM060962.1, forward strand.
GGTTCGACTAACTCAGGTATAATAGTTAGCTCAAGTATTCTATTGGAGTAAATTATAAGAGAAGTTGTCGGGCTTAGAAGCTGTGAAATAGATGATTATGGCTCAGTTCACTGTCTATCTAACTCAGATCTTGATGAGCACGCTGTCGATGGATTCTCTGTAATATCTGAGGACCTTCCCTTTGGAGTAGCCTTTTCTATATTTGTAGATTTTGGCAAATTATATTTTTTCATTAATCCTTTAAAGAACTCGTAACTTTGATTACGATATCTGATTTCACACAAATCAAACGTCAAAACAGCATCCTTAAATTTCAGGTTATGTTCCTTCCTATGGTTTACAACTGCTCGACAGTTTTGTAACGCCTCTTCCGTAAATAATTTTAAATGCACATCGGAATTAGTAAAAAACACAGTTAAATAACTCTGTAAGGATATTTTTTATATCACTGCAAATATTTTTACTTTATTCACAAAATAACAGTCGCTCTGGACGAACTTGTTACAAGTTACTCACTCTTATGTGTACAAATAATGATCTCGCACTCATACTCACGGTGATGCTTTAAATGCATCTGAGGGATGTTTTGCCCCTACGATTTGTCTGGCTGCTCATAAATAGTAGTAAAATAGTTTCCTAAGTATCATTTATAAAATTCAAGGCTCAGACTGTAAGTAAACTTACCAAATTTTTTCGCGAACTTTAAAGTGTGTGGCGGAAATTACCGAAGACCAAAATTGTGTGGCACTACTGATTATTAACTTTTAATGATATTGTGTAAAACATATAAAAATTGGCACTCAGACTTTAAGAAAAGTTACCAATATTTTTATGCACCTTTAGCACCTGGTACGTGTAAATTGGCCGCCAGCCCAACCTAGCTGGTATGTGTACCTTCAGGGCATATACTAATACTACTCTGTGGGACACATTTTTTCAGAACATAAGCAATGTCTGGCGGCCCTGGGATCTTCGACCATACACTATTGTTTAAGTTTGTGATGATTTTGTGACGTGTAATATAATTTCGTCATTGAAAGTGACGCAGAGATATATGTCTCATTTGTATATGTTGCTCTGATGGAAATTCCTTCCATTGTCGTGAGTACAGCGTTTTGTAGTTCTCCTTTCTCCATACTATATTTGATTTATCACCATGAAGCAAGGGAACAATTTGAGATAAGCATTGGTTAGCTAGGTCAATCATGTACACTGCATAGGTTTTTTTATTTGTGGAAACAATTGAAATATCATCTACAAATCCGAAGATAGATACATTTTCTAACTGTTCAACCGGATTGTAGCAAAATGATGAAGCAATTCCTTTATCACCAACTTCTTTGAGAATGAAGTTAGTTTCCAGATTAAAGAGTAACAGCGTGGAGACCAGTGGGCTGCCTGGTTGTATGGGTTGAGCGTCGCTCTCTCTGGGCAGTTCCGGTTACGAGCTGTGTGGGGTACTTTCGGTTTATCATTTTCCTCACGGGAGTTCGTAACCATAACAAAAGTATGAAAATTGTGGAGATTATCGTGCGCAAGGTGTTCCCCACTACTGTATATCCTATTTTAATAAAGACAACCAGTAGAAGGCAAAAGGAAGAAGATGAAGTAATTAGTCAAGGTTGTCTTGCTGTGGAACTACTTTAGATTTAAGGGGATTTCTCCTATGTTGTTTTCCTGTTCACTCACACTCTTCTTGTTCTTCTTGTTCTTCTTCTTCCTCTTCTTCATCTTGTTCTTCTTCCT
>CM060962.1:162613398-162625898 GCA_030765045.1 Tenodera sinensis
ATACATACATACATACATACATACATACATACATACATACATACATACATACATACATACATACATACATACATACATACATACATACATACATACATACATACATACATACATACATACATACATACATACATACATACATACATGGATATTGTTGAGGTATACGACTTAGATGGTACGTTTAAGTTTGTGTGCGTCAAGAAATTAGACTCTTGTAGCGTTTGTACTGCGTGTTTTGTATAAACTGACTTTCCATTTAGTTCGTTTTAGTGTTCTGTCGTTGTGTTATTGTAGGCATTTAAGGGGATCGACGTGTGTGTGTGTTTAATTAGAATTTCTTTTTGTGTTTTCATAAGGATTTGGTTATAAAGCCTCCATAAGGCCTTGATTTTGAATTAACGATTAGTGTTGGCTGAGACAAACCGGAAGTGACGTTAGCATATTTGCCCAAGCTCAGGAGGTTATGTTCATAGTAACTCTAAATAAAGCAGATTACTTATTATACAATCATAATGACCCAGATTAATTCAGATGATTTAGAGGATGCACTTAATTTGTTGGAGAGTGTGACAGAAGAAAAGAGTTCAAAGAAGGATTTAAAGAAGGATAGGCTAAAATTATCACAGGCATCACATACACATATAAGAGATCGAGATAAGATGTCTGACACAGTCGATCAGTGCATCGAAAGTGCTCTTGAAAAAATAATAAAAGTTACCGAAGTGAGCAAAAATTTGAGATTTGATTTAAAGGAAAGTTTGGTAAAATCGGTAAATGTACTAAGGAAAGTAATTTGTAAGCTTAAGACTGATTCCAAGGAAAAGGATAGAGAATTGAACGAATTGCGTTTAGAAATGAAGAAAGCAACTACTAGCCAGAAAAAATTATATGTTGACGCCGCGGTTGGGGTCTCGGCAGATCATAACCAATTACATCAAGGTGTTAAGTGTATCACTGGCGGATTAAGCACTGGGGAAGGCTGTGACAGTGGTGAGTGGACGAAAGTAACCTATGGTGGTAGAGGGAAGAAACAATATTCTGATATTCTAACCAGTAGAGAATATGATTCTGAATTGAATAAGAACAAAGAAAAGAAGATCTACAAATTATTTGTTAAATCCAAAACTGATCAAAGTACAGAGTACACCAAAACTTTACTCAAAACAAAGCTGAATCCAGCTAAGATGAAAGTTGGAGTAACTGCTATGAAATCATTGAAGAATGGACAAATATTAATAGAGTCTGATAAAAAATGCGATTTAGAGAAGGTATGTAGTGAAATAAACAGCGTTTGTGGGCTTGAATTGGAGAGTCACCTACCGAAAGTTAGAAACCCTAGATTGATTATTTTTAATGTCCCAGAAGATATAACAATGGAAAACGCGGTAGAAGTGATTGTATCGCAAAATTCGGAAGCAGAACTCAATGAAGGAGATGTTATTCCTAAATTCATATTTGAGGACAGAAAGAAACGCAAGAATTTGATCATAGAAGTCAACTCTGAACTTAGGAAACGACTTCAAGGTAAAAAGTTAAAAATTGGATGGCACATCTGCAATACTGATGATTATATTTCAATTCTAAGATGCTATAAATGTTCTAAATTCAATCATAAAGCAGAAGATTGCAAAGGAGAGTTGACATGCCCTCACTGCGCAATGAAACATAAGATTAGCGAATGTAAGGCCAGCAAAGACAGCTATCGATGCATCAATTGCGTTAATTTCAATAGGTACAATGATAAATCATTGAATGAAAATCACTCATCCTTGGACAAAAGTTGTATATGCTACATGAATATGATAAAAAGAAATACAGAGAAAATTGACTACTGACATGGCAGAAACTCACAGAAAAATAAATATGAGATCCATAAATTACCTGCAACATAAGGATGCGGTGAAAAGTAATCCAAATATGGATAGTTATATTCTGAAATGTTATCAAGTAAACGTCAAACATTCGAGGATAGCCACGAGCAATTTAGTTCAAATTATTAATGAATTCAATATTGATTTAATATTCGTTCAGGAACCATATACGCTAAATAACAAACTTGCTGGAATTCCCAATAAATTAAGAACATATACAAGTGGTAACCTGAGGAAAAGAGCAGCTATAATAATCAACAACAAAAGCATTGATGTCATTAAATTAGCCCAGGTATCTGATGAAGATTGTGTAGTTATAGAAGTTAAATATGGAGACAAAAACTTTTTCGCTGCAAGCATGTACTTCGACATAACTAGAGATATTGAAGTAGACCTACAAAAAATTGAAAGATTTTTGAATGTTATTAAAGACCACGGATTAGTTATTTCAGCAGACACGAATGCCAGAAATAAAATGTGGTTCGACACAATTAATAACGAACGAGGACAGAAACTTGTAGACCTTATAACTTCTTGTGATTTACATATTATCAACGAAGACACTGGAGAGGCAACTTTCGAAAGTGCACAAGGTCGAAGCTGCATAGATCTCACCATCGTGAACACTAAATTATTGAAGTTTATCATTGAATGGAAGAATAGTGAAGAAGAAAGCTGCTCAGACCACAAATTAATTACATTCAAGATAGGCAAAATAAATCGAAGCAGAGAAATTACACACAAAGGCTCCAGATATATTATTAAAGATGATAACTTTAATACATTTGATAAACTCCTAATAACAAATTTCACAGAATTTCTTAATACAGATTTGAATGACGGTGAGCTTGACACAGAACTTTACAACATAACAAATGAATCGACAGATATAGAACAACTAGTCGAAAAGTGTTTTGCAGGAATAAATTCTGCATGTAAGGGATCATTTCGAACCACTGGGAAAACAAAAGAGATCAATGGGAGAACTGTCCCATGGTGGTCACCTGAGCTCACGATACTCAGAAAAAAGGTGAACGCACTCAGAAGGCGATACCAGAGAACAAGAAATAATGAAAAATTAAGACAAGTGAGGAGACTTCAGTATCAAGAAGGCAATCGTGAATATCAATCTAAAATTAATGCAGCAAAAATAATATCATGGAAGAAATATTGTAGCATCACTGATGGATCTAACCCATGGAATATAATTTATAAAATTGCAGCCGGCAAATTGAGAGACCAAACACCACTGACTACACTTAAAAAAGAAGACGGAACATACACAATTGATTCATCAAGTACACTTGATTATATGATGGACTACTTCATTCCGAAAGACAGTTTAGAGGATGACAGTGAGCAACACAAACAATATAGAAGACAGCTGGCTGAAGAAATTTATAACCCGGATGATGTCGAATTTACACAGACAGAAGTTATGTGCGCATTGGAAACATTCAATCCTAAAAAGGCACCAGGAGAAGACGGCATTACCAGTAAAATATTCTTAAGGGCATTTAAGCTTTTCCCTCGTTTCTTTACTGCACTGTACAATGGATGCCTGAAAAATGGTATATTTCCCAAAAAATGGAAGAACGCAAAAATAATTCCAATAGTTAAACCAGGGAAAATTGATAGTGAAGAAGTTTCAAAATACCGCCCCATAAGTCTGCTTAACACTGCTGGCAAAGTTTTGGAGAAATTGATGATAGAGAGAATCCTTCATCACATAAATTCAAGAAACCTCTTCAACTCAAACCAGTTTGGTTTTATGCCTCAAAAAAGCACAGTGTACGCAGGAATGGCGATGAAAGCGTTTGTACAACAGAATCTACAAAAATATAAGTACATCATATTAACTAGTCTGGATGTCAGAGGAGCATTTGACGCAGCATGGTGGCCCAGCATCCTTAATAACTTGAAAAAGCTCAGCTGCCCTAGAAATCTATATAAACTATCGGAGAACTACTTTCATGATAGGAAAGCTAGTTTATGCTTCAATTCATATAAATCCGAGAGAGAAGTTACAAAAGGCGTCCCCCAAGGATCGAGCTGTGGACCAGGTTACTGGAATATATTATATAATTCCCTACTTAACCTGGAATTTACTGAAAGGACCGAAGTCTTAGCCTTTGCTGATGACTTACTAGTAATGACCAAAGGCAGCAGCATAATGGACGCTGAAAACTTCGCAAATCAGGATATCAAGAAAATAGAGTTCTGGGCTAAAGACAACAAAATTAATTTCAATGAAACAAAGTCTCAAGTACTATTAATAACAAGGAAGAGACACCCTCTCAACGGTGATATCCATATCTACTTGAATGATACAAAATTGACACAGAAAAAAGAACTAAAATATTTAGGAATATATATAGACTCAAAATTTAAATTCGACAAACATATAGATTACATTCAAGAAAAAGCATTAGCTCTCTTACACGCCTTATCCAAATCTGCAAAATTGAACTGGGGTCTTGGATGCAAAGCTTTCCATACAATTTACAAGGGAGCCATCGAACCGATAATAACCTATGGAGCTCCGATATGGGAAGAAGCTATAAAAAATAAGAAAAATCTAAAGAAACTCCAAAGAGTTCAAAGATTATGCAATATAAAAATTGCAAAGGCATATAGGACCATCTCTTATGAAGCATCTTGTATTATAGCTGGAATCCAACCAATAGATCTGACTATTATGGGAGAAATAAATAAGTATAAATCATTACATGGTGACAGAGATTACGACGCACCCCTGAAAACAAACTACTGGGTTCACCCTGCGAAACGTATTTGTATAGAGGAAATCAATCCCAAATTACAATATACGTTTCAGATTTATACAGATGGGAGCAAAATAGCAGAGAAAGTGGGAGCTGCAGCTGCGGTATTTCAGAAGGAAGAACTAATACGACAACTTAAGTACAAATTAGGCAATCGCTGTTCTAATAACCAAGCGGAGCAGTTGGCAATCCTGAAAGCTCTTCAAGTAATTTCCACTTTGCAAGAACTTAAAGATGAGGACAAAAACGTTGCCATCTTCACTGATAGCAAAGTAACACTGTGTTTACTGAAGAACAATAAGAAACATAATTCCATTGCACAAATGATATTAAACACTATGTCAACTCTAAACCAAAACAAGTGGACAGTACACTTCAGCTGGGTGAAAGCACATGTAGGAATACCAGGCAATGAGTTAGCTGATAAATTAGCTAAAGAATCTGCGCTGGACCAACGAAGTGCAATCATCTACAACAAAGTACCAAAATCGACCATCATAGCTGAAATTAGGGAAAAATGTTTACAACAATGGCAAGACAGATGGAATAAGACTACAAAAGGTCTTTTAACAAAATCCTTTATTCCCTCAGTTAAAGGAAGACATTGCATAAAGCTACCTACATCATCGGAACTTACAGCAATAATTTCAGGACATGGCAAAACTAAATATTACTTCTATAGATTTCACATTATAGAAGATCCCACCTGTACTTGTAACAGAGGCCCTCAAACTGTAAACCACTTAATCTATGAATGTCCAGACATCAAACAAGAAAGGTCGACACTCATAAATGAACTAAGGAAGAACGGAGGAACCTGGCCAGCTACGAACAGTGAATTGTTATCAAAACATTTAAGAGCATTTCACAAGTTTGTTCTCTCACTTAAATTATAGGTTAGCCACAAAACAGACATAAAACGTACCATTCAAAGGAATGGTCCTATTTTATAATCCTAAACGCTTTTAAGATTTTTATAAAGATTGTAATCGTCAAATTATGACATAGACCAGGTTATATGTGAACTAACTAAAATTCTATGTTAAAGGTAGACTTTAAGCAGCACTAGAATGTTTTGTAACAAGTCAACTACAAATGTCTCAATGTAAATCCCAATTTGTAACTTGCATGTTATATGATTCAACATTTTATATTATGTCTTGAAAACATGTAATGTTACAGCTGTAATGGGGCATGTTGTTAATTATCAATAAAAAAAAAAAAAAAAATACATACATACATACATACATACATACATACATACATACATACATACATACATACATACATACATACATACATACATACATACATACATACATACATACATACATACATACATACATACATACATACATACATACATACATACATACATACATACATACATACATACATACATACATACATACATACATACATACATACATACATACATACATACATACATACATACATACATACATACATACATACATACATACATACATACATACATACATACATACATACATACATACATACATACATACATACATACATACATACATACATACATACATACATACATACATACATACATACATACATACATACATACATACATACATACATACATACATACATACATACATACATACATACATACATACATACATACATACATACATACATACATACATACATACATACATACATACATACATACATACATACATACATACATACATACATACATACATACATACATACATACATACATACATACATACATACATACATACATACATACATACATACATACATACATACATACATACATACATACATACATACATACATACATACATACATACATACATACATACATACATACATACATACATACATACATACATACATACATACATACATACATACATACATACATACATACATACATACATACATACATACATACATACATACATACATACATACATACATACATACATACATACATACATACATACATACATACATACATACATACATACATACATACATACATACATACATACATACATACATACATACATACATACATACATACATACATACATACATACATACATACATACATACATACATACATACATACATACATACATACATACATACATACATACATACATACATACATACATACATACATACATACATACATACATACATACATACATACATACATACATACATACATACATACATACATACATACATACATACATACATACATACATACATACATACATACATACATACATACATACATACATACATACATACATACATACATACATACATACATACATACATACATACATACATACATACATACATACATACATACATACATACATACATACATACATACATACATACATACATACATACATACATACATACATACATACATACATACATACATACATACATACATACATACATACATACATACATACATACATACATACATACATACATACATACATACATACATACATACATACATACATACATACATACATACATACATACATACATACATACATACATACATACATACATACATACATACATACATACATACATACATACATACATACATACATACATACATACATACATACATACATACATACATACATACATACATACATACATACATACATACATACATACATACATACATACATACATACATACATACATACATACATACATACATACATACATACATACATACATACATACATACATACATACATACATACATACATACATACATACATACATACATACATACATACATACATACATACATACATACATACATACATACATACATACATACATACATACATACATACATACATACATACATACATACATACATACATACATACATACATACATACATACATACATACATACATACATACATACATACATACATACATACATACATACATACATACATACATACATACATACATACATACATACATACATACATACATACATACATACATACATACATACATACATACATACATACATACATACATACATACATACATACATACATACATACATACATACATACATACATACATACATACATACATACATACATACATACATACATACATACATACATACATACATACATACATACATACATACATACATACATACATACATACATACATACATACATACATACATACATACATACATACATACATACATACATACATACATACATACATACATACATACATACATACATACATACATACATACATACATACATACATACATACATACATACATACATACATACATACATACATACATACATACATACATACATACATACATACATACATACATACATACATACATACATACATACATACATACATACATACATACATACATACATACATACATACATACATACATACATACATACATACATACATACATACATACATACATACATACATACATACATACATACATACATACATACATACATACATACATACATACATACATACATACATACATACATACATACATACATACATACATACATACATACATACATACATACATACATACATACATACATACATACATACATACATACATACATACATACATACATACATACATACATACATACATACATACATACATACATACATACATACATACATACATACATACATACATACATACATACATACATACATACATACATACATACATACATACATACATACATACATACATACATACATACATACATACATACATACATACATACATACATACATACATACATACATACATACATACATACATACATACATACATACATACATACATACATACATACATACATACATACATACATACATACATACATACATACATACATACATACATACATACATACATACATACATACATACATACATACATACATACATACATACATACATACATACATACATACATACATACATACATACATACATACATACATACATACATACATACATACATACATACATACATACATACATACATACATACATACATACATACATACATACATACATACATACATACATACATACATACATACATACATACATACATACATACATACATACATACATACATACATACATACATACATACATACATACATACATACATACATACATACATACATACATACATACATACATACATACATACATACATACATACATACATACATACATACATACATACATACATACATACATACATACATACATACATACATACATACATACATACATACATACATACATACATACATACATACATACATAAATAAATAAATAAATAAATAAATAAATAAATAAATAAAAATAAATAAAAAAAATAAAAAAATAAAAATGTTTATTCGTCAGCACGACTATCTGTGCTGAGAAGATTAGACGCGGTCCATAATAGGGGCATCCGCATGGCAATAGGAGCTTTTCCAACGTGAGCCTTTACGCCGAGTCCGCACAACCTCCTCTGCAATATCGGCGTGAGATTCTCTTGCAAATTATAGTTTTGCGCCTAGAGGTATGCCTAAGCACCCAACGCTCGCTTCTTTTTTCACCACCACGCTAAGAGAACGATATAGGAAAAGCACACTTAGTCCTATACCAGCGGGTTTTCGTTTCCAATAGCTTCTAGGGAAACTTGGAATTGAAATGGCAAAGATGTTTCTAAAAGATGAGAAGCTCTACCCCGCCCCCCCCCCCCCCTTGGTTATCTGGCACGTCCCATGTAGATGGTGGGATGACCGTACACCAGAAGTCCACGATGCCTATTTCAAGTACCTTCACGTGATTCTTAGATTTTTTCCAGCTACCCTAAACGACGTTATGTTAACACCAATGGATCCAAGAGCACCAGCGGTGTTGGATGTGCTTATGTTTATGGAACCGAACCACATACATTCGGTTTTCCTAATAGCACCTCTATTTTTACTGCCGAGCTGTATGCAAGTTACTGAGCCGAGCCATTTTATACGTGCACCGTCGTAAATTAGGTGACTGATTTTGAGTGATTCATTTAGTGCACTTCAGAGCCTTCGTGAGCTGTGCAACCCTCAGCTTGTTGTACAACGCATCCAGAATGCCCTCCATGTTTTACACGCTTCTGGCGTTAGCGTGATGTATGCATTGATTCCTGGTCACCTAGGTTTGCCAGGGAAAGAAATGGTGGATTTGCCAGCAAAGACGGCAACTACAAAACCCAGTATTACCATCTCAGGTGTTACTTCGGAAGACTTTTGGCTTGAACTACGGAGAGCTGTGCTGTCGTGCTGGCACGAAGAGTGGTCACCTCTCCGCGTTAATAAGCTTAGAGAAGCGAATGAACTTCCGATAAACTGGGTAACTTCCTGTCATATGATGATGATGATGATGATGATGATGATGACAATGACAATGACGATAACGATGACGATGACGATGACAATGACTATGACGATAACGATGACGATGACTATGACTATGACTATGACTATGACTATGACTATGACTATGACTATGACTATGATTATGACTATGACTATGACGACGATGACGATGTCGATGACGATGACGATGATGATGACGATGACGATGACGACGACGATGATGGTGATGGTGGTGGTTGTGGTGGTGTATATTTGTCTGGAATGAAATATCCCTGGCATTTATATTACTCTAAATACATATTCGTAATCAAGTACAAAGGCTCTGTAAACCATTTTTAATGTTTTAGTAAGTTACTAAGTAAAAGTAGTATTTTACAGCCCTGTGTCCGTCAGAAAAATTTGGGCTTTTCAATGGGAAGAGCATCAAAATCAGCTAACCTCCCACCCATCCACCCATCCAAACACATACACCCACACACACAGAGAGAGAGGGGGAGAGAGAGAGGGAGAGAGAGGGAGAGAGTCTTATCTTTGTAATATTTATTTGGTGTGTAATAATATTATAACGACGAAACATTGTATGAGCGCACGGGCGTTTGTTTGTTTGTGTATGTATGTGTGTGTGTGCGTGCGTGCGTGCGTTTGTGTACGTGTTGCAAGTGTAGCACTTTGAATGCTAAAATTAAGATCTGCTGTTAGCCGGCAGTAAACCTGAACAAATGAAAACATCTGCGGTTATTTCTCTGAAATGCTAAAGGAGTAAAGCTACCGAGTGCTTTATGGCAAGGAGTCTGCTTATGTAGACATCTCGATGCTGGTCACATCTATACTAGTTTGAATTCTCCTTCCCGTGTGAATATAAACGAGTATTCAGTAGTTTATAAACGCAAAATGATATTCAAGGCATAATATCATTCTCATTCTTCGCCCTTCGTGAGACCTCATATGTCACCATAACATATGACGTTCCCAAATTCTAAAAGCCTTTCTCTCCTGGGAAACCATCGCAATAGCTATTTTTCGCCTCAGTTCTTACTTCTAGACCTCCATATATCACTTTTAGCCAATACGGCGCAGCACTGCGTTATTATAAATCCTACTGATGTTGTTCCAGTACTTCCTGTGACTACTTCCCATTTAAAGAAGGGCTGTAAGCAGTCCTACATAGGAGTATCACTATGTTCATAGGCCCGAGAAAAAAAAGATCCATATACTTGTGAACCTTATAGGAACCAACAAATTTCATTTCCTCTACTCACGTTTCTACAAACTATTGTCTCAAAAGCTAAATTATCTTACCCACTTCCAGACAAACCCTCAATTCACTTTTATAAATTTTGTTGTAGATTTTTAAAGATAGTGTCGATATATGATGCCCTCGAAACTCCATTATGTTTGCATTACCGCGGAAAGGAACAAATAGTGACTTGTCAGAAGAAAGGTAAACTTGAAATTTCAAACTAATAAAACGGAGCATTTGGTAATGCCAACAAAAAGGGTCAAAACGTGCTAAGGACACGAAAATATTGGAAAATTAGTGACATGTCGAAAAATGCTACACAATGTAGCAAAGGTCCTTAAAACACCAACTAAAGCCCTAAGATTTCATTAACATGCTTAGGAAATGTCAGGCAGCCTGAACACGTCCAAAGTGTCTAAAATCGCTGAAAAACATCTACAAATAACAGAAAAATGTCCCAGTATGGTCAGCATAGGTTATGGTAAGAAGGAATAGACGAGTAAAAGAGAAGGTCTGGGTTTGGGTAGGTTATGATAGGATAGGATGGGATAAACTATCCGAACAGAATAGGGGTTATAGGTTAGGTTATGAAAGGGTAGAACAGGAGGATAGAAGAGTAGGACCTGGTTTAGGCTGTGTTATGCGACAATGGATTAGCCGAGTAGAAGATGGTGCTGTTAAGCACGGTGGGTTTAGGTTAGGTTGGGTTGAGCTAGGTGACAAGGTGAGTGGAAGAGGAGGACTAAGGTTTGAGTAGGTGATAAGGTGATACAATAGGTGAGTAGAAAACGAGGGATCAGGTTTGGTTATGTTGCAAGAGCATGTAATAGACCAGTGGATGAGGATGGCTTCGGTTGTAAGAGTATAGTATAGTTTAGGTTAGGTTATGACAGGGTAAAGTATCCGAATAGATCAGGAAGGTCTAAGCTGGGTCAGATTATGACACGATAAAATAAGATAATAGGACTATTGTATGTAGGTTAGGATATGATAGACTAGGAGAGAAGAAGAGTAGGTTAGTTTACATTAGCCTAGGTCATAAGAGTATAGAATAAATCATTAGAAATGTGTTATGTTAGGTT
>CM060962.1:162630898-162835898 GCA_030765045.1 Tenodera sinensis
ATGAGCAATAATCTTGGCTGGAGAAAAATTCCTACCCCCCTGCCGGGAATCGAACCCGGGACCCCTTGCTCAGCAGGCAGGTGCTCTACCAACTGCGCTACCGCAGTAAACAAATTTTTGGTGTAGGGAATTTTATGAGTCTAACAATCTTCCGTGATACCAAAGTTAATGCTGTAAATATGATTTCATATTTCGGTGACTTTTCGTTTTTGATATACGGTGTAACATAGGTGTATGAACCTTTCTAAATTGCTTGTTTTGGAATTAGGGCACCTTAAGACGTGTATATGTGCTAAAATCTTGATATGAAACTTTGGACGAATGCTATACTTTCTAATCATACAGACCTTAAGGTTTGGGGTAGAGAAAGTGCATACATTTGTGAATAAATATTTTTAAATAGTGCAAAAACTTACCTTCTTTGAACAAGCTTGACGAAATATACATTTTCCATCAAATATCAAAGTCTTCTCTCGTTCAACCCAGGTTTTCAGAAGCGTAGTGTTAGGAATTTTGTCTTTGGCGTCTCGACACAACTCACCAGCCACCACGGACGTAATACACTAACTGAATTAATGCTTGGGAAGCTACTCGTAGTCGCTTTAAATCAACTCGATTGTTGAAACGGAATGATGGTCGTGCGACAGTGACAGATAAAGGTGTGCGTGCATTTTTAACAATGCAGTCGGTGTTCATTGTACACATTGCCGGCTTAGATAGCGAAAGTATCGCAGTTTAATATTTTGCCGAATAAAATATGTATTTCCGCATTAAGTTTGTAAAATATGCAAATATATGCTCTAAAAGTATAAATATGCCATCATGCTACAAATATGCAAAAATATGCACAATAAAATTCTGCACACTAATTCCAAACAATGAGAAATGCATTTATCGTTTGTCTGCACCATCAAGTCCATGAAGAAAAACATGCAAATATGCAAAATGCGCACCCTATTCCGGGGTAATGGATCAGGCTGGAATTCATGAGGTCACTGGTTCGGTTCCCGTCCACCATCCACTCTGATCTCGGGTTTTTTCCTGATTGTCCCAGGTCAGTGGGCAAATGTTGGTGAGGGTTCTCATCTACCAAGATTTCATTTCCATAATTTTCCATTCATTCCCTTTCCCTCTCATCTTCCAGGCGTGTTTCTAGGTTTCGCGGCGAAAAGTGGTGCCGGGCAGATGGAGCGATGCTTACTCAAAGGAAAGAGTACTCTCCGTTGACACTAGAGTACTACCTATTTGGTTGGTAGGATTTCCTGAGTCCTTCCTGACTGCGGTTGTAAAATATTCTAGTGTAACAATGTAAAAAATATACATAATTCCTCTAAATTGTATATCTGACATGTGTTCATTACATATAATGTATGACAAAGCTTAGCCAATTAAAAGACTGAATATACTCGCACATATAAACTATAACATTTCAGTAACATGTCATCTGCTCACAAGTATTATATATTATTATTATTATTATTATTATTATTATTATTATTATTATTATTATTATTATTATTATTATTATTATTATTATTATTATTATTATTATTATTATTATTATTATTATTATTATTATTATTATTATTATTATTATTATTATTATTATTATTATTATTATTATTATTATTATTATTATTATTATTATTATTATTATTATTATTATTATTATTATTATTATTATTATTATTATTATTATTATTATTATTATTATTATTATTATTATTATTATTATTATTATTATTATTATTATTATTATTATTATTATTATTATTATTATTATTATTATTATTATTATTATTATTATATTTTAAACACGAGGCTTGGTGTATTATGGTTGTAACTGTGCTTGTTTTAATGCAAAGAACCAGCTTTGCTTAATGATAACAAATAGAAAGTTCGTAGCAATCCTGTGTGACTTGATCATTAATCATAACAAGGAAGTTACACCTTTATATAAGAATGAGTGTTCTTATACTGTGCCTATGTGGCAATAGCAAAGTAATGTTGCAAATAATAGTTGATCATGTTATAAAATCGGTGAATGAGTGGTTAAAATTATTTTAGAAGGTTGGGTAGTGTTATTGCTGCAATTTGTTTTACTTATACGTTCAGAGTATAGTATATTTATTTGTTAAAGTTAAACGTCCTTTAGGCCATATTGAACGATGAATGAATGAAATGACTGAAATGATGTTTAAATGAGTTCAGCGGGTGTAGAGTTTAAGGTTACTCAACATTTGTCTTCTTAGGGTAAGGAGAAAACACCGAGAAAAATCTTATCCGGATAACTCACCCTAACCGATGTTCGAACTCAGGACCCCTTGGATGCGAGTCAGACAAGCCACCATCACACCGCACAGGACAGCTTAGTTTATTTAGTATAAGTAGCCATCAGGGAACGTTATTACTATGTATGTATGTACTCTGGCGGCAATGACATACAAGTGTCAATATTATGACCATTTGGCTATATATATTCATGAACGTATAGGCTTTTAAAATATAAATAACACACACTAGCCACCGGTAATCAAGCATAAATTTCGTTTATAAAACATTTAGGATCAAATCAATTTTAAATCCATCATATCACTACAAACCCGCATTGCTGTCCGAGTACAGCAAGAAAACAAATTATTCAGTGATGAAAGCACTGTCAAAATGACGCATACAAAGAAACGAGATAGGTATGTATTATTCTTTAGAATCAAAGCGTGGACATGCCGTCCATAGTTGAATTTGGCATCGATTTCTTATGCTAAATTAAATCATTTAATTGAAATTGTAAAGGATAATAGTATATATTTTGAGCGCAGTTAACTTAAGAGAACAAGGTAGTCCTAACATACAGAAATTACACCTTAGTGAGTTAAGTTAAATTAAATTACCACTGCTCTTAAAGTTCTCAATGGGTTTTCCTGAATTTTTTGTGAGTAATTCTGTAAATAATAGAAATTATTCCAAGTTGTTATTTGCATTGATAGCTCATGTGGTTGAGTCTACAAAAATTATTTCTTCCAGCAGAAAAATAATAAAATTTACCCGTAAAAATGTGAATTCATGTCTCTTTCTCTCAGAAAGCATAACAGTCGAAATTTTCAGTACTTGTATATAACACATAGGTGAACTTTTCAAGCTACAAAAATACTTTTATAATATTTATTAGTGATATTCAGAAAGCAACAACATTACATTATTTTTCTGCTGGATGAAATACTATCTATGGATTCAACCACATAACCTACCACTTGAAGTTATGATAATAATTTATTGAATAATTCATAAAAATTTCAGGAAAATGCACTGAGAATGGTAATTTAACTCACTAAGGTGTAACTTCTACATGTTCAGACGACCTTGTCCCCTTAAAATAACATTGTAAAATCGCCGCCAGAAAGGGATCCAAATGCGAATTGCATCATCACAGAACATAGTTTAATACATTCTATTGTTTGCATACCCATAAATACCATAGTGCAAAATACAACCAACTTAAAAACTACACATCACATAGATATTTACGACATTTCAATTCAATTTAACATTTTTTTTTTCCGGGAACCACTTCCTGAAAAGGAAGAAGAAATTCTCATGTCTTCGAGAACTGCTGTGCGCCACAACGAAGATTAATTAACTTCAAAATAAAAGCTCAAAATAAAGTAGTAACACATATGGCAGACATCATTTCATGTATCAAATATGAGGATTCCATAGACATTTTAAAAGCAATTTGAATAACAACATTAAAGTTCGGAGCCCCCTCCCTGTCTTCCAATTTTAACTGCGCACCTAGATGCTCAAGTATACCACGATAACTGTTACGAATTGTGAAAGAAAGCTGCTATACTTGTTAAAGTAACATATAACAAAATGTATGTGAATGAAATATTTTTTCATTTGGATATGGTATGTGTATATGCCTGTAGAGTAGTCAGTGGTATTCTGAGTTATACTTTAAGTGGGGACAGAACTCAATGGTTATCGTTATTAAGAGGAGGGAGAGGATTTCCACACTTAAGCGTACAGCCACCTATTATGCTTCTGGAAACCTCCAGGACGAAGGGGTGAAATGAACTCAGAGACCAGATACGGGGCGGCAGACTTGGACACAAGCAGAGTTGCTAACATCCCCAGATATATCCCGACGGCGGCGGGACCATCCAAAGGCCTAACTCTGCCCACGGAGAGGCCTCTCTGAGAGTGCATCTCACACCGAACACCAGGACAGATAGCTCCACAAAGTAACTACACACTCAGCATGCTGTCCACACGCCTGGTCCTTCAAACCTGAAATATGATAAGGCAATAAAATAATCGAAAATGCGGCACAGGGAAATTCGCAGCATTGTTTACACAGTCCACCTTAGCATTTGACAACCAACCAGGAAATACCGCCAAAACACCCAAGGTTAGAGTGCCCGACACAATCAGAATTGAACCTAGAAGCTTCCAAATGGGGTCCTCACTCGTCGCCACGGAGCCATCTCGCTCACTTTAATAAAGAAATAATTTATCTTACTCCATTCCTTGATTCAAGTAAAAATGTATATTCTTCTATAGCTACAGAACTACAAGCGTCATATTCTTAAAATTACATTTCTTAATGCGTCTATATCAAAATATCCTACGGAAATGTTCTGGTAATGTTGCCAACTACAGGCTTCTTGATGTGCAATGTCGCTAAACCATGCTAACCTGACATGAAAAAATATACTACTGGACAAAGAGGTTGGCAACTAAGAACCGGAGAGGAACACGCGCAATGGATCGGAAGCGCGACCAAAAACTGAAACAATGTTCAAATTCAAATTTTATTTGTAGTAGATTCTTACATAATTTTGATTTTGTTAGTATAGAAGCGTGAACTAAACAGCAGAGTAATGTAAATTAAGGAGACGTATCAGTAGCAGAAAGTGTTACGAAGTGAAGATTTCCCTTTTTCCTGATCCCCCTTTAGCTGCAAATATGAATGGGAATCCACATTTCAAATAACATTGAAATCACCAGTAATTTGCGACAGTTATTTCCAGTACAATCTTATGTTTATAGCATTCCGTTTGTCAAACATCTATCACATCCAACTCTTATAAAACTTTATATTTGCATCATAAACGTACATTATGCTATATTGGGTGTCAAAAAAAGAAACACCGACAACGCTGATAGTATGTTGTGCGGGATGGAAAACTGATTGGTTTTCAAACCTGACCGGGTATTCAGGGTTTGGACGACGGAGACCGTCGAAGTTTGAAAGCGAACGGTTGTGAATATTTGTTAACATTCGTTTTGGCATCTTAATCCGGAAACACGGCCGATGAGTGGTTAGACCATTCGCTTCTCACCAAAAAGGCCCGGGTTCAATCCAAGGCCACCGCATGTGGGATTCGTGGTGGACGAAGCGGCCCTGTTGGAGGTGGGTCCTGATTGAGCAGTGCAGACCGACGTCTATAAAGCGCTCATACACCGCCCAGCCACAACCCGTCGTACATTCTCGACTGGTCCTACAATCCTGAAACGGAGCCCAATAAAGGAGATTATATATACAGAAAGTGAGCTGCAGGAAAGTTGTAATACAACATGAACCATCCCAGCGTTCGCCTACGGACCTTAAGAAACCACGAAAAATAAATGGGACAGTTTCGGCGGCGGTCGCCTGGGATCGAACTCGGGAACTCTTGCTGTGAGTTGCACAAATACCGCGGCGCCACATCGCGCGGTGTTAGAGGAAGTAAACATGTGTGCACTTAGGTATGTTGCTAGTATTTTGTCTTTTAAGACGGATATGTGTGTGTGTGGGGGGGGGGGGGAGGGGGGGAGGGTGCTGAAGTAATCCCCTAACCCTGTCTTGGACAGATGGGAACAGAACATAGGACACGTTATTCACGGAGACTTAGCCAAGCGTTTTTAGTTATAAGTCACAGAGCGGTATTATTTCCCGTATTTATGGCCTACATGTCATCAGATATGCATGAGCTCTCTACCAAATAAATTCTCCTCTCACGCTTTTATGAATTTATGATGTTATTTTCTCCTGGCAGAAGTTCAGTTGTTTGCTCAGAGTGATACTCCACATCCCTACATATACGTGTCACGTCAAACGTTGATGAAAATAACTTTATGTGCTGAAATTAAAGGGAATGAAATGGCTTTGAAAAGCTAATATTTTATCAGTATCGTAAACATGTGTAATTTTGCGTTGCACATCAGCTCTTTTGCAAGGTCAAAGGCGCACATAAACTTACACTTCCGGAATGTTTTATGGTAAAAATAATATGATTCAGTCGATCAGCTGGAGAAGACATTACAGCGGGAAACTTTACTCCTGATTGGTAATATAAATATCTCACTATAGCGTTGTTCTACACTGGCGGCATTCAAAAGGCAATTACTAATTTTAGTCGAATCTCCGTTAACCCTGGAACGCATACCTACCAATCCTTTAATCTATTAACGCTTATCAGGTGTCGTTTAACATTCCGTCTAATTATCCAGCGTACACAGTGTGCACTTAGTGTTACCAATACGTTATTGCAGCTGAGTGAAAATTATAAGACCCAAAGTAACGTTTTAGTTATTCACTGTCGGAGATTTTATAAAGTGGCAAGCTTGGTATTTAACCATTATTGTGTTTGAATTGAGCTGTTCACAGACATACAGACAAACACGAACAAAGATGGAACGAACTTTGTCTTAATTTTTTTTAATTCAGGGTTGTATTTCCGGCGAAATCTCGGTATCAAACTTTTGTGTGGAATAGAGTACTTCCTGCTTACTACAGGTACTAGAGAAAGTAAAAATAGAAGAAAGCTGGAGAGACAACTTCTTCAACTTGCACTACTGAATAGATGGAGATATTCTGTTTTTAATGAAATGTCACTCAAAAGTTAATTGATTTTGAGTTTTAAAAATGTATCTTAGAACACTATTTTCGTTGTTCTTCCTCTCAGAATTACTGTGAAAATTAAGATCGTTTCTAGAAATTAATAGCTATTACTTCTACATAGGATGTATAGCTTTGGTACTAAGTTTCTCAATGGTGTTTCAGCAGTAAAAATTCCTAATGCAATAATTTATAGTGAAAAATTAATGATCACAATGAAAAAAGCCTGATAGACATTCCATAAGATGCCGATTTTATTTTAGGTATTGTAAATTGTTTTCAAACTCAGAACGTATAATGGTTTTCAACGTGTTTCAGTTTAATAATTTTCGCTCCTCTTTGTACCCGCTTAATCTCACACTTGGTCTGTTAGCAAATCAACAACGGTCTTACTGTAGATATACAAAGCATTATTGTTTACGCAGAAAATAAAACTTAGGCTTCCTCACTTTTCAGTGGAAGACACAAAGGTTGCATAGGATCACCAGGATATCAATCTTTAAGAATCAAACATTTTTATTTTACTTAGCACTAGAAAGTGGCAGAGATCTGATCCATCTGTGTAATTAAAGTGGATATCAGTGTATATAAATGCTCTGAAGCAAACAATGCATATTGGAAAATAGATCCATCATTGGGTCTCTCACTCTTTCTCTCTCTCCTTCTCTTCTTCTCCTTCTCTCTCCATCTCTCTTCTTCTCTCTCTGTACGTATTAACAACAAAATTTGAAACCAAAATAGCGGTTAACCACCTGTCTTCTCTTCCTGTTACTCTGCAATTAAAGAAAATTAATGTTTTAGAAAACTGTAATATGTGAATGTTAATGAACCCCAAATTTCGAACCCTTTAAGCTTTTTCTTCCACCCTGTAAGCCATTTAATAGCGCTTGCTGCGCTCTGGCGTACGGATTCATTAAAGATTTGAAGACTTAAAAGATTGCTAGTCAGCACTGACATCATATCATGCACAACAGATCAACACAGAACGAATACCATATGTATGGGATGCTAAGACGTATGCGCGCAAAGTAGCCTCATCTAAGTGTGAAACTGAACTTTTTTACCAAATATTAAATATAGATAGGTAAGTTTGTGATTGATATGTGTCATTTTATTATATATATGATAAACCTTCTCTCTTTCTCGAAAAGAAGCTTCTATCCTGCATTGCATATTAGCAGAAATAAAAGAGGAACTCTCGTTTGATGAAAGTATTACGCTTCAGAAACTGGTTCCAATGACTACAATGTGTATTTTCTCATTGCAGGTTGCATGCTGTACGCCTGCGGTGTTGGATACTTCGGTCTGCTATCAATCGTCACACTCTCTGCCATAGCCGTGGAACGCTACATGGTTATCACAGCCAAACCTCTCTCTGGAAGCTGGAAAATCACACAGTTTGGAGCTAGAAAGGTAGAAAGACTATTATGTTTTTCATATTATGGAACAATCGTACTTTGCTTTATTTTCCTCTAGCTCTGTAATACTTTGAATATACTTTAGAGCCTTTGGGAACCAATATCCCTATTTGCTTACTTTTGTGGCATTGTTGAAGCTGTCGGTAAGTTCTGGTACTTAGAGATAAGGCGCTTGAGGACGGGAAAGCATACCTAATGTATTTCGATTTGTTTGGGTTCCTCCCTGTCCTTTTTCCTCTGCAATGTTGCCTTTTGTCCACCTATGTGGGTGAGCTAGGAGACTGTTTTGGATTTCACAGACACGCAATTTCCTAATGCTGCTGAATATCTCCGGATCTGTTTTATCCATTTTATCTTCAAATGCATGTACCCTTTATTCGCACCCAGTGCACTAAACCACTCACCACTGCATTCAGGTATTTATTATATATTTCCGTTAATCCACGCGTCTCAGAAACAAATCCTTTCTTAGAAATAGGTATGCGGCGCGAAAGTTAATTCCGACGTACGTGACAGCGATAAACAGCTTAGCCGGCCTAACGGCCTAAGGAAATTTCTGGTTCCAGTTTTATATTACATAGGGCAAAGTCACCCCTGTACAATATTTTTCAACACATGGCGGTATCCAAGCCCGCAGGGCCTCGAGGATTGGTTTTACACAGTTTGCGGTTTAAAGCAAACACCATAGTTGCCAAGTCTATACTGGTTCCAAAACTATGCGACGCGATTCTCGGGTGGCACATATATTTGTATTATATTTACATTGTGTGCATATTTATGTTTAGTTTAGATTAAATTAATTTTTTATTGTGAATACCAGAGAGAACCCACAGCATGGATCATGGTCCGTTAACTAATGAGATTCGATCTCTCTTCCCCTTAATATGCCTCTACAACATATTGGGTATTACTGGCGATTGATTATCCACGTCTGGTTGCTGCCTTTAAACATTAACAACTTAGAGCCCATATGTAGCTGCTGCACGAATTTAATCCTAAGCACACATTGACGAATAAAAAGGAATGAAAGTCCCCGGTGAGGTTTAAGTGGTAAAACTGAACTATAAAATATTATCTCCAATGTATCCAATAATAAATATAAAAAGTTAGAGAATGCGCACACATACAGTAAAAGAATCAGGTAGGTTAGCATACCAGAACTTAATACCAGAAATTCAACTTACAGATTAATACATATTTAAGTTAATCATAACTGGTTGCTAGTGACTAATTTAATTCAACCTT
This sequence comes from Tenodera sinensis, assembly GCA_030765045.1. Lineage (NCBI taxonomy): Eukaryota > Metazoa > Arthropoda > Insecta > Mantodea > Mantidae > Tenodera > Tenodera sinensis. Next base: position 162,640,445 of record CM060962.1, read on the forward strand.
CTTCTTCTTCTTCTTCTTCTTCTTCTTCTTCTTATTATTATTATTATTATTATTATTATTATTATTATTATTATTATTATTATTATTATTATTATTATTATTATTATTATTATTATTATTATTATTATTATTATTATTATTATTATTATTATTATTATTATTATTATTATTATTATTATTATTATTATTATTATTATTATTATTATTATTATTATTATTATTATTATTATTATTATTATTATTATTATTATTATTATTATTATTATTATTATTATTATTATTATTATTATTATTATTATTATTATTATTATTATTATGATTATTATTATGATTATTATTATGATTATTATTATTATTATTATTATTATTATTATTATTATTATTATTATTATTATTATTATTATTATTATTATTATTATTATGATTATTATTATTAATATTATTATTATCATTATCATTATTATTATTATTATTATTATTATTATTATTATTATTATTATTATTATTATTATTATTATTATTATTATTATTATTATCACTATTATCGTTATTATTATCATTATTATTATTATTATTATTATTATTATTATTATTATTATTATTATTATTATTATTATTATTATTATTATTATTATTATTATTATTATTATTATTATTATTATTATTATTATTATTATTATTATTATTATTATTATTATTATTATTATTATTATTATTATTATTATTATTATTATTATTATTATTATTATTATTATTATTATTATTATTATTATTATTATTATTATTATCACTATTATCGTTATTATCGTTATTATTATTATTAGTAGTAGTAGTAGTAGTAGTAGTAGTAGTAGTAGTAGTAGTAGTAGTAGTAGTAGTAGTAGTAGCAGTAGTAGTAATAGTAGTAGTAGTAGAAGTAGTAGTGGTAGTGGTAGTGGTAGTGGTAGTAGTAGTAGTACTACTACTAGTAGTACTACTACTATCACCATAATGGCAAAAAGGATCTTAGGCTTCTCACTTTAGCAACTATTTTTATTTTTCACGGGAATTTTTGTTCTAGAAGGTACAGGCTGCTGAAGTTGATTCATATGACCATAGGTGCAGCAGATATTCGGAGTCGGAAAACCAACTACGTGTTATGCACTAACTCACCGTTTTGCAAACTTACAATATCAGACACTAAACTAGACCAACTCCTGACAAAGCTGAATGAAAACTAGAAACGTACATTTGGCTACTTACTTTTTACTCTCCTCGTAAGGGTTGCTTTTGTTTACTCATAATCAGGTAACCAAAGTGAGTGCAGACACAATTTTCAAAATTCAAGAAATCTTGGATTTCTATGTTTTATAAGAATTAAAGCTTCTATAACATCTACATTACCACTATGCAATTGGTTTTTCAAAACTTCTATAAGATTTACATAATTAAAAAGTACATCTTCACAATTACTTAAGAAAGCACCTGGGAAAGTGTTGCCTTTACTTTGTCAATATTGTTGTATGTCGCAAGTAGTTGTAGTCCCTCCTTAAGCAATTGGTTAACGATATTTTCGCCGCTAGATGGCGTTAGTGTCGCGTGGCGCTAGTGTCGCATTTTGATGGCGGGAAATTTGAAAATTTCAAGATGGCGGAAAATTTGAAATTTTTCCCGCCAAGTGGTAGATTTCAAATGTTCAAATTTTCGCGCCATTTAATGTATTTCAAATTTCGCGCCATGAAAAGGCGCCACAGTGAAAAACTTAAGATGTCGTTAAATTTGAGAATTTGAAATTTTTTTTTCTGTGAGCGTAGTTAATTTCAAATGTTCAAACTTCCCGCCATCAACGGCGCGCCGCGCGCCGCGCGCCACTAACGCCATGGGATAATCGTTAATCCGATTGCTTAAGGAGGGACTTTTGATTAGATTATTTATTTTCTTATTGAGAAGATGGATTGAAAAAAGAGTTTAAATTATTGTTGTACGAAAAAAGGAGTACAAACCTGTATGTTGGTTGTAGAAAGTTGGTTGCAAACGATGTGTTCCGTGTGGTTTGGATGGGTAATGATGAAAGATGATTTATCCGTTGAGGAGAAAGTGCAAGTTGGCACCTTGAGCACAAGTGCGGGTGACGAAGCCGGGATTTGCAGCAGGAGGAGCCGAGGTATGTCTTGCAGGGTTGGCAGGTCGTTCCTCGACGAGAGCTCGGTACCCACTGAGGGTAAAATGAGACGTCTATGTCGATGCAAGGGGCATCCGGTGTAAGAGCTGTGTTTGCGATCGCAGACACACCCGCTGGGGTGGGGGAAGGAGTGGGGGATGGGGTTTTCTGGCACAGGAAAACAACCGTTGAAGTTTTACCACCAACCGTTGCTATTTGAGATGATTTAGCCGTTGAGGAGGAAGACCAAGTTGACACCTGGAACATAAGTTTGAGTGACGAAGCCGGAATTTGCCGCAGGAGTAGTTGTAGGTGTTGCACAGGGCTGGCATGTCGTTCCTCTACGAGAGCTCGGTCTCAGCTGAAGGCAAGATGAGACGTCTATGTAGATGAAGGAGGTATCAGGTGTAAGCGCAGAGTTTGCGAACACGCCCACATCCATTGGTGAGGAGGGGAGGGGAAGGTGGGAGGGGGGAGGGGGAGATTGCGATATACCACATCCGCAGGATGGGGTTTTCCGGCACAGGAAAAAACCGTTGAGATGTTCCCACCAACCGTTGCTTTTTTTGAATAAAATAATATGATTGGTGGACCTTGAGCGTGTGGATGTTGAATGAGTACACTGTCTTGACGGACGCTAAGCATCCAACCGCCGAGAATGTGATCTGTCATAATATATGTCGGTGAATGGTCCAAGTGCGCTGATAAGCATCTGCTGAGGTACATCCGCTCTAGGTTTTTTATTATTTGCTGCATTTTGACTGCCGAGATGTATTGTTGCTCGTAGAAAACTAAAAAAGGCACGTGATTTGCGGAAGGGAGAAGTGATGTGGTCTTGACGGGTGTTGGGAAACAAAGAAGGGAAGGATCTTGGAGGAATGGGGAAACGTGATATGCGGAAGTGACTTGGCGTGATCTGATTGGATAATATAAGACTGGTTGGGATTTGGTCGTTAGGATTCCAAAATGACGATGATTGGTGGAAATAAGGTGCGTTGCCATTGGATGAAAAATGAGGAAGCAACCTTTGCCTTATAAAAAAGGGGAGATTTAAATCTTTTCAAGAGCGAGATATGAAAATGTTGAAAAAAAACCAACATGGAATATGTTTCCAAATTTTGTATTTTTCTAAAAAAAAATAGCTTCAGAATTTTGCTTGAAATATCAATTATATTGATACGTATAAGCTGAATCTTGTTTTTTCCTCGTTTGCTTGTTTTTCTTCGTCTTTTTTTTTTTTTTTTGTTTTGAACATAGGTTCATATTTCTAACGAATTTAACTGACAGGCTTTAATGTTAAGCCAACAGTTAAAATCCGATACAATGCGCAGACTATGGTTGAACACATCACACTATCAAATTAAGATAACAAGATAATTCAAGAGCTGAGTAGCAAGCTTTTTTTAAAATGTTTGGCATACCTTTTAAAGAAGGCGTTAATATGAGTCTCTCACACAGATAGAAAATGCTGGCAGATAATATGCAACTGTCTTCATACTCACATACAAGCGTTCCGTGGCAATTACGTGCTTTGAAACCGATCTGCATTTCGCTCCCACAGAAGGCTACGGGATATGTGACCGTGTTTCTCTCACGGCTTAAGCGACCAACAGACACACGCCGCATACATGACGTTTGATTTGAGTGCGTGCAGGGCATCCAGTTACGATAAGGTGTTATATATCCCGACAGTTTACCTCGAAATATGTGATATTAGAATAAAGTCTTAAACATGTAGTTGATTGAAACATAGAATAGTTTAATGATGTTAAGCAAACAATTACAAGTAGACACACAGCGGCGCAAAATGAACAAATATATGAATATAACATAGTTCAGAGCAATAATGAATTGTTTGTTTTTTCTTGTTTGCTTGTCAAATCACACACACACACACACACACAGACACACACACACACACACACACACATACACACACACACACGGTCGCTGATGTTTTTTACTGGAGAGGAAAGCTATAGCAAATTGTTTAATTATTTTTTTAATACTAGCGGGATACATATGTTATCGATAGCTGGGAAAAGAATGAAGAAGCTTATGAACAATTATTAACAACTATGAAAATAAGGATATTGGGTGCAAAAGCCGTTTGAATGTTACACATCAGAATTGTTTGCAGAAGTATAGTGTTAATTTAGGAGAAATGTTGTTACTTTCACTGCCCTTCCTTCTACAAACTATTTCATACACAAGATGGAGAACAGAAGACAACGGAGAATTATCACAAAAAAAAGAGAAATATAAGGTATTTTGAAAATTAAAACTGACAGCAAAGAATATATTGGGAATTGATAATGTTACAACAAGTGTATTTTGTATCATTTGTGTTTCTTTTTCAGCTTAGCAAGTCTCTGTGTGCCTGTTACGATTAAAAGCGTATACCAAGGAATATACACTTGATTCAAGTTAAGATTACAAGATAATTAAAAAATATGGATTATACTAGCTGAAATATGCATTGTTACCCGTAGTTTGATGATTTATCCCTACAACTATGAGACGTTGGACTTTGGTTGTGCATGCACATAGCTTAAACAAAGATTTAATTAAAAACTCTTATAAAACAGAAAGTAAACAAAATAATTACACCAGGAAAACACAATCCAAAACACAAAACTCTGTCGCACAAACATGGATGCAATTCTCCTTACACACGCACAGTAGATGGGGAAAAAGGTGTTCGCTTGACACGGAGAAAGATCCCATGACGATCGTCCAAGCAACTGAATAACACTCTAGGCAAGATGCTAGTTTAAAAAACGCTGAGGAATCAAGAAACAGATTTCTGCTACGAAATATGACCGTTGGCACTTTAAACGATATTGGAAATGTGCAAGAAAATACTGAAAATGCAGTTTTTTTTGCCGACAGTTGGGGGAAATCGACTGACGTGGCAAGATGCTAGTTTAAAATACCTGAAGCAATAATTACCAGACTTCCGGTACGCAAGATGGGGGTTTTCTAGGAAAAACACTGGACTTGCGCACGCGCCTGTTGTCATACAGTGGCAAGGTGGGGTGGAGGGGGGGGGGGGGTGGGGGGAGAAGCCAAAGCGAACACGAGTTGTGGCGTGTGCTGGGATTTGTTTTTAGCTATGTCAGAAAGACGCGTAGGCTACTTTTCCTAGCAAGAGGAGAACCGATGACTGACCGGAAGTGTCACATGACATTATATTATTCCTTTCTTTCCTTTTAATCTCTCTATTACGAATAGGAAGCCGGGGCAACTATTCCATTTCGCCCAAACATATGTGGAGATTTCACCGGAATATATGTTTTGAGGTCCCCTAAAAAAGCATTTTTTCACAAAGGTCTCTGCGTGCGTGTGCATGTGAGAACAGCACACATCAAAAAACGAAAAGGAGATTAAGAACCAAAGATGGTATTTATAATATATAAATGCGACACGAAGATTTTAATAAAATAATTTATTCATTCATGCATTCATTTAGTTATTTGAAACGTTATGATATTATTTCTTTCTTTCTTTTTTTTAAATTTCTCTATTACGGACAGTAAGTCGCGGAACCATTGCATTTCGCCCCCCCCCCAAAAAAAAAAAATTCCATGTCGAGATTTCACCGAAAATATATGTTTTGAGGACCCCTGAAAAAACATTTTTTTCACAAAGGTCCTTGTGCGTACGTATGTGAGAACAGCATACTTCAAACACGACAAGCAGATTAAGAACCAAAGTTGATATTTATAATATATAAATGCGACACGAGGATTTTAATGAAAATGTCTCTACCCTAATCTGCTTGTTCCATGGAAAATTTTTCGAAAGATTTTACTAGTGTTATCACGTGTTTTTGTGAGAGAAAAAATGAAATTATAAGTCGTATGCGAGCGCAGGAGAATCATTTCGTGAGCGTTAATACAGGTGTGGTGTGTCATAAAGCCTGGGAAAGAGTCGTAAAAATGTGACAGTTAACCCTTCTTCTTCTTCCTTCCCTGAAGGTCTTACAAGCCTGTGCTTAGGGGCAGACGTCTAGCGAGGAATACAGGATCCTATGGACAGGGCAGAGTGAACACCTGGAAGCGGTTTGTCAGCCCATCACAAAGTATGATCCTGAGGAAGAGAACGATATGAAATGCAGGTGAAATGGATGACTTTGAAAGGTGATGATGGAGCAGGTGGAGGAATTAGCGGAGGGGAAACCGAAGAACCCAGAGAAAATCCGCCCAGACGTCGCATCGTCAGTTCTCTGTGGTCATATGAAGTCGTACTTAGCTGATTTTAACGGTTTTTGGCTTGTTTCTTATAATTTTTTATTTCTCTAGTACGTATAGTAAATAGAGGTAGCATTGCATTCCAGAAGGTCTTACAAGCCTGTGCTTAGGTCGAGACGGCTAGCGGGGAATACAGGAACCTATGGACAGGACAGAGTGTACACCTGGATAGGGGTTGTCAGCCCATCACAAAGTATGATCCTGAGGAAGAGAATGATATCAAATGCAGGTGAAATGGATGATTTTGAAACGTGATGATGGAGCAGTTGGAGGAATTAGTGGAGGGGAAACCGGAGAACCCAGAGAAAATCCGCCCAGGGTCTAGCGGGGAATACAAGAACCTATGGACAGGACAGAGTGAACACCTTGAAGCGGGTCGTCAGCCCATCACAAAGTATGATCCTGAGGAAGAGAACGATATGAAAGCAGGTGAAATGGATGACTTTGAAAGGTGATGATGCAGCAGTTGGAGGAATTAGTGGAGGGGAAAACGGAGAACCCAGAGAAAATCCGCCTAGACGTCGCATCGTCAGTTCTCATTGATCATATGAAGTCGTATTTAGCTGTTTTTAACGGTTTTTGTCTTTTTTCTCATAATTTTTTATTTCTCTAGTACCTGTAGTAAATAGAGGTAGCATTGCATTCCAGAAGGTCTTACAAGCCTGTGCTCAGGTCCAGACGTCTAGCGGGGAATACAGGAACCTATGGATAGGACAGAGTGAACACCTGGAAGCGGGTTGTCAGTCCATCACAAAGTATGTTCCTGAGGAAGAGAATGGAATGAAATGCAGGTGTAATGGATGACTTTGAAAGGTGATGATGGAGCAGGTGGAGGAATTAGCGGAGGGGAAACCGGAGAACCCAGAGAAAATCCGCCCCGACGTCGCATCGTCAGTTCTCATTGCTCATATGAATTCGTATTTAGCTGTTTTTAACGGTTTTTGTCTTTTTTCTCATAATTTTTAATTTCTCTGGTCCGTATAGTAAATAGAGGTAGCGTTGCATTCCAGAAGGTCTTACAAGCCTGTGCTCAGGTCCAGACGTCTAGCGGGGAATACAGGAACCTATGGGCAGGACAGAGTGAACACCTGGAAGCGGGTTGTCAGCCCATCACAAAGTATGATCCTGAGGAAGAGAATGATATGAAATGCAGGTGAAATGGAATGACTTTGAAACGTGATGATGGAGAAGGTTGAAGGAATTAATGGAGGGGAAACCGGAGAACCCAGTGAAACTCCGCCCAGGACGCCGCATCGTCAGTTCCCATTGGTCATATGAATTCGTACTTAGCCGATTTTAACGGTTTTTGGCTTTTTTTCTTATAATTTTTAATTTCTCTCGTACGTATAGTAAATAGAGTTAGCATTGCATTGTCGTCGCCATCCTCTCCGAGGCCGTCGCTTACAAGCCTGTGCTTAGGTCCAGACGGCTAGCGGGGAATACAGCAACCTATGGACAGGACAGAGTGAACACCTGGAAGCGGGTTGTCAGCCCATCACAAAATATGATCCTGAGGAAGAGAACGATATGAAATGCAGGTGAAATGGATGACTTTGAATGGTGATGATGGAGCAGTTGGAGGAATTAGTGGAGGGGAAACCGGAGAACCCAGAGAAAATCCGCCCACACGCCGCATCGTCAGTTCTCATTGGTCTTATGAAGTCGTATTTAGCTGTATTAACGGATTTTGGCTTTATTCTTATAATTTTTAATTTCTGTAGTACGTATAGTAAATAGAGGTAGCATTGCATTGTCGCCGGCATCCTCTCCGTGGCCGTCGTCCGTCGGACGCCTCCTGGGAGTCATTTATCGCTTAGTTCCTTGTAGGTGCAAGGGGAATGTTAGAATAAATGGCTCCCAGGAGGCGTCCGACGGACGACGGCCACGGAGAGGATGCCGGCGACAATGCAATGCTACCTCTATTTACTATACGTACCAGAGAAATTAAAAATTATAAGAATAAAGCCAAAAACCGTTAAAAACAGCTAAATACGACGTCATATGACCAATGAGAACTGACGATGCGGTACCTGGGTGGATTTTCTCTGGGTTCTCCGGTTTCCCCTCCACTAATTCCTCCACCTGCTCCATCATCACCTTTCAAAGTCATCCATTTCACCTGCATTTCATATCGTTCTCTTCCTCAGGATCATACTTTGTGATGGGCTGACAACCCGCGTCCAGGTGTTCACTCTGTCCTGTCCATAGGTTCCTGTATTGCCCGCTAGACGTCTGCCTCTAAGCACAGGCCTGTAAGACCTTCAGGGAAGGAAGAGGAAGAAGAAGAAGGGTTAACTGTCACATTTTACGACTGTTTCCGAGGCTTTATGACACACCATAACTGTATTAACGCGCACGAAATGTTTTTCCTGCGCTCAAATACGACTTATAATTTAATTTTTTCTCTCACAAAAACACGTGATAACACTAGTAAAATCTTTTTCGAAAAATCTTCCATGGAACAAGCAGATTAGGGTAGAGATATTTCCATTAAAAATGCTTTTTTTTAGGGGACCTCAAAACATACATTCCCGGTGAAATCTCCACATAGAACGTTTTGGCGAAATGGAATAGTTCCCCGACTTCCTATTCGTAATAAGGAAACTAAAAAGAAAGAAAGGAATAATATAAATTTCGGTTGCTCAGTCCATTAAATGTCACATTAACAAGTCCAGCGAGCTATGATAGGATGACGGCGACAATGCAATGCTACCTCTATTTGCTATACGTACTAGAGAAATTAAAACTTATAAGAATAAAGCCAAAAACCGTTAAAACAGCTAAATACGACTCCATATGACCAATGAGAACTGACGATGCGGCGTCTGGGTGGATGTTCTCTGGGTTCTCCGGTTTCCCCTCCACCAATTCCTCCAACTGCTCCATCATCACCTTTCAAAATCATCCATTTCACCTGCATTTCATATCATTCTCTTCCTCAGGATCATACTTTGTGATGGGCTGACAACCCGCTTCCAGGTGTTCACTCTGTCCTGTCCATAGGTTCCTGTATTCCCCGCTAGCCGTCTGGACTTAAGCACAGGCTTGTAAACGACGGCCACGGAGAGGATGGCGACGACAATGCAATGCTACCTCTATTTACTATACGTACTAGAGAAATAGAAAATTATAAGAAAAAAGCCAAAAGCCGTTAAAATCAGCTAAATACGACTTCATATGACCAATGAGAACTGACGATGTGGCGTGTGGGCGGATTTTCTCTGCGTTCTCCGGTTTCCACTCCACTAATTCCTCCAACTGCTCCATCATCACCTTTCAAAGTCATCCATTTCACCTGCATTTCATATCGTTCTCTTCCTCAGGATCATACTTTGTGATGGGCTGACGACCCGCTTCCAGGTGTTCACTCCGTCCTTTCCATAGGTTCCTGTATTCCCCGCTAGACGCTGGGCGGATTTTCTTTGGGTTCTCCGGTTTCCCCTCCACTAATTCCTCCAAGTGCTCCACCATCACATTTCAAAGTCATCCATTTCACGTGCATTTCATATCGTTCTGTTCCTCAGGATCATACTTTGTGACGGGCTGACAACCCGCTTCCAGATGTTCACTCTGTCCTGTCCATAGGTTCCTGTATTCCCCCCTTGACGCTGGGCGGATTTTCTCTGGGTTCTCCGCTTTCCCCTCCACTAATTCCTCCAACTTCTCCATCATCACCTTTCAAAGCCATCCATTTCACCTGCATTTCATATCGTTCTCTTCCTCAGGATCATACTTTGTGATGGGCTGACGACCCGCTTCCAGGTGTTCACTCTGCCCTGTCCATAGGTTCCTGTATTCCCGCTAGACGCTGGGCGGATTTTCTCTGGGTTCTCCGGTTTCCCCTCCACTAATTCCTCCAACTGCTCCATCATCACGTTTCAAAATCATCCATTTCACCTGCATTTCATATCATTCTCTTCCTCAGGATCATACTTTGTGATGGGCTGACAACCCGCTTCCTGGTGTTCACTCTATCCTGTCCATAGGTTCCTGTATTCCCCGCTAGCCGTCTGGACCTAAGCATAGGCTTGTAAGACCTTCAGGGAAGGAAGAAGAAGATGGGTTAACTGTCACATTTTTACGACTCTTTCCCAGGCTTTATGACACACCATACCTGTATTAACGCTCACGAAATGATTTTCCTGCGCACGCATACGACATATAATTTCATTTTTTCTCTCACAAAAACACGTGATAACACTAGTAAAATCTTTCGAAAAATTTTCCATGGAACAAGCAGATTAGGGTAGAGACATTTTCATTAAAATCCTCGTGTCGCATTTATATATTATAAATATCAACTTTGGTTCTTAATCTGCTTGTCGTGTTTGAAGTATGCTGTTCTCACATACGTACGCACACGGACCTTTGTGAAAAAAAATGCTTTTTCAGGGGTCCTCAAAACATATATTTCCGGTGAAATCTCGGCATGGAATTTTTTTTTGGGGGGGGGGCGAAATGGAATGGTTCCGCGACTTATTCTCCGTAATAGAGAAATTTAAAAAAGAAAAAAGAAAGAAAGAAAGAAAGGATTAATATCATAACGTGTCAAATAACTAACTGAATGCACGAATGAATAAATAATTTTATTAAAATCTTCGTGTCGCATTTATATATTATAAATACCATCTTTGGTTCTTAATCTCCTTTTCGTTTTTTGATGTATGCTGTTCTCACATGCGCACGCACGCAGACCTTTGTGAAAAAATGCTTTTTTAGGGGAACTCAAAACATATATTCCGGTGAAATCTCCACATACAATGTTTGGGCGAACTGGAATAGTTCCCCCGGCTTCCTATTCGTAATAGAGAGATTAAAAGGAAAGAAAGGAATAATATAATGTTATGTGACACTTCTGGTCAGTCATTGGTTCTCATCTTGCTAGGAAAAGTAGCCTGCGTGTCTTTCTGACATAGCTAAAAACAAATCCAGCACACGTCACAACTCGTGTTCGCTTCTCCCCCCCCCCTCCACCACCCACCTTGCCACTGTATGACAACAGGCGCGTGCGCAAGTCCAGTGTTTTTCCTAGAAAACCCCCATCTTGCGTACCGGAAGTCTGGTAATTATTGCTTCAGGTATTTTAAACTAGCATCTTGCCACGTCAGTCGATTTCCCCCAACTGTCGGCAAAAAAACTGCATTTTCAGTATTTTCTTGCACATTTCCAATATCGTTTAAAGTGCCATCGGTCATATTTCGTAGCACAAATCTGTTTCTTGATTCCTCAGCGTTTCTTAAACTAGCATCTTGCATCGAGTGTTATTCAGTTGCTTGCACGATCGTCATGGGATCTTTCTCCGTGTCAAGCGAACACTTTTTTCCCCATCTACTGTGCGTGTGTAAAGAGGATTGCATCCATGTTTGTGCAACAGAATTTTGTGTTTTGGATTGTATTTTCCTGGTGTGTTTATTTTGTTTACTTTCTGTTTTATAAGAGTTTTTAATTAAATCTTTGTTTAAGCTATGTGCATGCACAACCAAAGTCCAACGTCTCATAGTTGTAGGGATAAATCATCAAACTACGGGTAACAATGCATATTTCAGCTAGTATAGTCCATATTTCTGAATTATCTTGTCATCTTAACTGAAACCAAGTGTATATTCCTTGGTATACGCTTTTAATCGTAACCGGCACACGGAAACTTGCTAAGCTGAAAAAAAAAACACAAATGATACAAAATACACTTGTTGTAACATTATCAATTCCCAATATATTCTTTGCTATCAGTTTTAATTTTCAAAATACCTTATATTTCTCTTTTTTGTGTGATAGTTCTCCGTTGTTTTCTGTTCTCCGTCTTGTGTATGAAATAGTTTGTAGAGGGATGGGCAGTGAAAGTAACAACATTTCTCCTAAATTAATACTATACTTCTGCAAACAATTCTGATGTGTAACTTTCAAATTAAACAATTTGCTAACGCTTTCCTCTCCAATAAAAACATCAGCGACCGTGTGTGTGTGTGTGTGTGATTTGACAAGCAAACAAGAAAAAACAAACAATTCATTATTGCTCTGAACTATGTTATATTCATATATTTGTTCATTTTGCGCCGCTGTGTGTCTACTTGTAATGGGTTGCTTAACATCATTAAACTATTCTATGTTTCAATCAACTACATGTTTAAGCTTTTATTCTTATATCACATATTTCGAGGTAAACTGTCATGATATATAACACCTTATCGTGACTGGATGCCCTGCACGCACTCAAATCAAACGTCATGTATGCGGCGTGTGTCTGTTGGTCGCTTATGCCGTGAGAGAAACACGGTCACATATCCCGTAGCCTTCTGTGGGAGCGAAATGCAGATCAGTTTCAAAGCACGTAATTGCCACGGAACGCTTGTTGGTGAGTATGAAGACAGTTGCATATTATCTGCCAGCATTTTCTATCTGTGTGAGAGACTCATATTAACACCTTCTTTAAAAGGTATGCCAAACATTTTAAAAAAAGCTTGCTACTCAGCTCTTGAATTATCTTGTTATCTTAATTTGATAGTGTGATGTGTTCAACCATAGTCTGCGCATTTTATCGGATTTTAACTGTTCGCTTAACATTAAAGCATGTCTGTTAAATTCGTTAGAAATATGAACCTATGTTCAAAAAAAAAAAAAAAAAAAAAAAAACGAAGAAAAACAGCAAACGAGAAAAAAAACAAGATTCATCTTATACGTATCAATATAATTGATATTTCAAGCAAAATTCTGAAGCTATTTTTTTTTTCAGAAAAATACAAAATTTGGAAACATATTCCATGTTGGGTTTTTTTTCAACATTTTCATATCTCGTTCTTGAAAAGATATAAATCTCCCCTTTTTTATAAGGCAAAGGTTGCTTCCTCATTTTTCATCCAATGGCAACGCACCTTATTTCCACCAATCATCGTCATTTTGGAATCCTAACGACCAAATCCCAACTAGTCTTATTTTATCCAATATCAGATCACGCCAAGTCACTTCCGCATATCACGTTTCCCCATTCCTCCAAGATCCTTCCCTTCTTTGCTTCCCAACACCCGTCAGGACCACATCACTTCTCCCTTCCGCAAATCACGTGCCTTTTTTAGTTTTGTACGAGCAACAATACATCTCGGCAGTCAAAATGCAGCAAATGATAAAAAAACCTAGAGCGGATGTACCTCGGCAGATGCTTATCAGCGCACTTGGACCATTCACCGACATATATTATGACAGATCACATTCTCGGCGATTGGATGCTTAGCGTCTGTCAAGACAGTGTACTCGTTCAACATCCACACGCTCAAGGTCCACCAATCATATTATTTTATTCAAAAAAAAGCAACGGTTGGTGGGAACATCTCAACGGTTTTTTTCCTGGTGCCAGAAAACCCCATCCTGCGGATGTGGTATATCGCAATCTCCCCCTCCCGCCTCCCCCCCCCTTCCCCACCCCCTCCTCACCAACGGTTGTGGGCGTGTTCGCAAACTCTGCGCTTACACCTGATACCTCTTTCATCTACATAGACGTCTCATCTTGCCTTCAGCTGAGACCGAGCTCTCGTAGAGGAACGACATGCCAGCTCTGTGCAACACCTACAACTACTCCTGCGGCAAATTCCGCTTCTGTCACTCAAACTTATGTTCCAGGTGTCAACTTGCTCTTAATCCTCAACGGCTTAAATCATCTCAAATAGCAACGGTTGGTGGTAAAATCTCAACGGTTGTTTTCCTGTGCCAGAAAACCCCATCCCCCCACTCCTTCCCCCACCCCCAGCGGGTGTGTCTGCGATCGCAAACACAGCTCTTACACCGGATGCCCCTTGCATCCACATAGACGTCTCATTTTACCCCAGTGGGTACCGAGCTCTCGTCGAGGAACGACCTGCCAACCCTGCAAGACATACCACGGCTCCTCCTGCTGCAAATCCCGACTTCGTCACCCGCACTTGTCCTCAAGGTGGCAACTTGCACTTCCTCCTCAACGGATAAATCATCTTTCATCATTACCCATCCAAACCACACGGAACACATCGTTTGCAACCAACTTTCTACAACAACAAACAGGTTTGTACTCCTTTTTTAGTACAACAATAATTTAAACTCTTTTTTCAATCCATCTTCTCAATAAGAAAATAAATAATCTAATCAAAAGTCCCTCCTTAAGCAATCGGATTAACGATTATCCCATGGCGTTAGTGGCGCGCGGCGCGCGGCGCGCCGTTGATGGCGGGAAGTTTGAACATTTGAAATTAACTACGCTCACAGAAAAAAAAATTTCAAATTCTCAAATTTAACGACATCTTAAGTTTTTCACTGCGGCGCCTTTTCATGGCGCAAAATTTGAAATACATTAAATGGCGCGAAAATTTGAAGATTTGAAATCTACCACTTGGCGGGAAAAATTTCAATTTTTCAAATTTTCCGCCATCTTGAAATTTTCAAATTTCCCGCCATAAAAATGCGACACTAGCGCCACGCGACACTAACGCCATCTAGCGGCGAAAATATCGTTAATCCAATTGCTTAAGGAGGGACTATAAACTACTGTCGCAAGAGCAAAACTTGGTTCAAACAAATTCGAAATACAGGAAAGAATTTTCCCTCCTCACTTATCATGAATTTATTTACTTTTCAATGCCTCTCAGACTACATTATTTTAGGTCTGAAACTATTTCTCTACTCGGTTTTTCTTTTCAGGAAGAGAATCTAAGGTATTGTTTTGATCAAAATGACCTTCTGTCATTCAACTGTTTTTACCATTCCTCCCGATCCAATAACTTTGTGTGCAACCGGATTCTCTTTGGATTGAAGTTTTCACCTTAAACATCATTCTTGTTGTGTCCATTGCAAGTTCTTCCTTGTCATCTTTGGCTCTTTTGCAACTTGAAATGATTTTCCCAGAGACAGCTGCCTCTTCCTTTTGTTACCGTCGCATTTTTTTTTTTTTTTAAGTTTTTGTTTGTGCATTTCACATTTAACGTGTTTAGAGCAGGTGTCACTGTGCTTGTAATCTATTCTAATGCTGCAAAATTTACAAAATGGTACTCCATCACTACAATAAAATCCTTCATTGCTGTATTGTTGTGCACGTGATTTAGCGGAAACTTGACTGGATGTACGACTCATCTCACATTCGTACGTTCATGAAACACATTGTATCGCTTTTTGTCGGAAACGTCCCTTTCATCCCCACTCACATAACGAAACGGACCGCAGGCATTAGCTACCTCGCTCACCCTTGATAAAGTCAGCACTCCCAATTCTTGGAATTTTTAGAATTTTCTTGTAAAACTGCTAAGAAATAAATAATTGGCGTTGATTTATTATGATGAGCTATTATTGCACGCTATGAAATTCGTTATAAAATAAACAAATCGCGATAATTCGATATTTTATTAACATTTCATAATGACGGTCCCAGTTCGTGACTTATTGCGATTATTTTATTCGCAAATTAGCTTTAGAAACCGCTAATTAATGGGTATTTATAAGAAACAGAATCATATCATACATATCGTGATTATCGTGATCTACATAAATACCTGCCTCTGCTCATAGTTATTGCCCAGTAGCAGGGAGAGGCTCTGGTTCAGGGGTATGAGGCGAGGGCGTCATGATTTGGAAAATACTGCACGCATATTTAGTGGGTCAATCGGGGAGTCCAATCGGGGTGATGTTGAGACAGGTTGAGTACATCCCTACTCTTTCCCGATCCTTTGACATTTCCACGGTTACTAGTTACATCTGATATCAAATTCGGCTTTAACTCTTTGTTTTCCTGTCATATTTTATAGTGCTGGTCGATGTAAACATTTGTCAGCGATTGTTTTGTCTTGTTCCTTTTTCTTTTCCTTTCTTTCTTTTTCTTCTGCAAAAGTTTCTCGCGCTGCGTATTCTGATTGTAGGTATATTACAGAGCTTTGGAATGTGCCTATTATCCGTTATTTTAGTTGGAAGACTGTCCCTCTGATTAACAAAGAAGCGCTTGTTGGTGAATCTTTTGGGCACTACCTGGAGCCGAAATTGAGATTCTTTGTGTCCGACCCAAGTATTTCCCTCTCGTCACCTGAGAATTGTATTTATTCGTCAGCCTACCCGCTAATTAAACTAGACACTTATTAATTATTTATTTATTAATGGTATCACTACTGACTAACTTATCGCCTATCAATATTTTTGTCCAATTATATTTGCCACGTTTAGAGTTCACAATTGCTTAGTTGGAATTTCTCGCGTAAGGGAACATGCACGCATTTCCTTCACCTGTTTATTTATTTATTTACGGAGGGCTGCCTGTAACCAGCGTGGGTTACCCAACGATCTTTTTCTTTATTCTTGTATCATAATGCGTTTCTTCTAACTGCTGAGATGAAGCTCAACTGAGAATACCACTAGGTCGTGAAATGGACCACTTATCACGGTGTCTTAAACGACGCTCCTCGTTTTGAACTGAGACTCAAAATTGCATTACTCAGTAATGTATTTTCTCTTGTGATTCGAGTAGCCTGATTCAAGAGTTCTAACTTTATTCTTATGGAAATTAGAGGAACTTGATTTTCCTTTCCATTCAGATAATTTTACTCTTATGTAGGTATACCAGTATATGTAATTTGAGTTTAGTAGCAAGCAATTCTACTAGAATTATATAATCGTTTATTTAGTCATTAGTAACACGTATATTGTATGTTTCTGTTACCGCAATTTACCATTAAAACAGGGAAGTTAACTATTATGCGCTAATTTAAAAAGTTTCCGTCAAAAGAGTAGTGAATAGCCTCATATCATAATTCAATTTAGTACCTGCCCTTTTTAACGTAAATATTTGATAGCTTGTAAGCCATTCTTTCCGTCAAGTACCTATATCAACCGCATTCTTATCAATTACAAAATACATCAATGCTGTTGTTTGCGGAGAAACATGGGAATCTTGCACCTCTCTTTCTTAATTTATTTTACTTCAGCTATTTAAGAATTTTATTTATCATTCGCTTTTGGGATCTAAACTGCAGTGTACCTCCATTACTAATTGGGGTCCTTAAACAATACCTACCGAGAAATAATCAGGTACCTGTGCAAAATACTTGTTCGGGGGCTGTCAACCCATTAGGACCTTAAAGTAGGTACCATCTTATAAGGCTATAAAGTTAGCCACCCTATCCGGCATGTTCTGGGCTAGTGTGCACATCACATCCAATGATATGTTTAGGCATCTTCCCGCAAACATTCCGAGAGTTGGACACTGGATTTTCGTCACTCCTCCTGAAGAAACTAACCCGGCGTTCCAATAAAATTATTCTAATTGCTCATTTTGTTTAATAATAAGAGTAGCCTGGTGCCGGAACAATGGGGCCCCTATCATAGGATTTTTCATTCTGTACGCTTAACTAAAATATTTACAGGGATTCATTTTGGGTGACCGGCAATAGGTCACGGAGAACAGGTTTATCCCCATATTTTATGACATTTGCTTTTTTTTTTTTTTTTTTTTTTTTTTTTTTTTTTTTTTTTTTAATTGAACTGTGAAGGAGTTTGTTTTCTTTTCACTCTGCGCTTACATGCATGCACACACACTCACACTTGGGCGTACGACGCACGTCCCACACGGGCACACGAACACATACACCACACTGCACTAGTTACAGTATTTACAGGTCCCTTGTTTTGCTGCGCAGCACCGTGCATATAATGTCCCCTGGGTGCAGGGTGGACTGGGCGCGCAGAGTTGTCCAAGGCCGTGCGTGATCTATAATAATTTTTATTCTTGCGTGCTTGTGAGGTTTTAGCTCGCCTTTGTCAATATTCATTATCACAGTATTTTCATTTATAATGTACGCCCACATGGAGGAGGCTCATCTCAACACTGCCTTGAGTATGGTTGTCATGTTAGACATGCTAAAGGGAATAGAAAGAATTTTGCAGAGGGAAATATTTTGAAAGCTTTGGAGTTATTTTATAGCGATTGTGCGACTCAGAAGGGCCTCTTTGAGGGCAACTGCAAACTTAATCTGTAAGTGTGCTGGAATACGGTCAGTGGCTTCACTGAAGGCAGCTATGTATGCTCCGCAGCTGTGGAAGGCGCCTGCTTTCTAGGTAAGAGAAGATAATGCAAAGCCTGTTTGACGCGCTTCTTGGTCGTCTTGGAAGTTTAGCGATGGTGATAAACTAAAACTCAGTTTTGCTGATGTAGGTCTGGAGGAGGGCAATGAGGACTCCGTGGGCGTTTTATGAGCGTCAAACTTTGGGGTGTGGGTAGATTGGAAGTGGGTGAATGTCTGACTGCTGCAGCTTACGACGGGAAGTTCACTGGAGTTTGGACTCGGAGGGCAAGGAGCGGGTGCCGTAGAAGGCTTCTCGAGTTACTACATGAAGATGGAGTACCCTCGGAGGAGCGTCAACCTCGGCGCTCCTGAGCCCTCTTTTACTTCTTTCCAGCTCGTATCGAGCCTCCTGCCGGATAGAGCATTTCGTGAAACGGCGTGAGTGTTCAGGTACACGGTTTCACAGGTGGACCTTGTTGCAACAAATTTGATCCAGTTGTTGCACAGTTGGCCAGTTTATTTGCAGTGCGAGCATACTGGTGACAATCTGGATTTGTTGGACCGTGAAGGAATTGCTTGCAGTTAAGACACTGTTAGGACCAAAAGGGTGGTTTATAGGCATCGACGGTGACGGTAGCCGAAAACATCCTGGCGACCTTGCATATGTTCAATGACTTTCTGTTCCTATCCAGGGCCAGCGTAAAGTGAAGGCCCCTGGTTATTGGTTCTTGTTGCACGTTCTCCTTGCTGAAAACTGGGGGAGATCGTTAATGGTAAGATGAAGCCTTTTCTCTTCGGATATGACGGTAGCAACATGTGGAATTTATTTCAACCAGCGGCGGATTTGCCGATGACCTACTGAAATCAATCTTCTAAGCCAATTTGGGCCTTGTTGCTTGCAACTAATAGCTTGCAGCTACTAGTTGCGGGGTGGTGTCCTTCACATTGTGTAAGTACTGGAGGCGCTCCACTCTCTCCAGATGTAGGAGGGTGATAAGGCTGGGCTGCAAGAGATACAAAGGGTCGATGATTAATATCTTGTCCATGAAAAATCTAATGGCACCGCCTTTTAAGAAATAACATAGGGCGGCTCTCCGGAGATCATAATCTGCAGGATGTTGCAACTTCAGCCTGGACAGCAGATGCTATGTATTCTCCGATATGGTAAAGTCTTGGTTTAGCTCCATATTGCTGGGTTCCTTGCTGCAAGTAGAAGTTGATTGGGCTACCCCAAAGCTAGATTGGGGCCCTTCAAATCTATTGCTGTCTATATACAAAAGGATACTGACTAAAGAAAGTCGCGTGAATATAACGTGTCAGATTTATGCTACCAACCATGGCTAGAGGGCAAAAAATAATCAATGAAAAGAAAATCTAGCAGAGAAAGGCCCAGGTCAAGCAATAGTGACATGAGCATAATTTTATTTTGACAAGCAAGGTCATACATTACAGGACCAATACTCATATAGGCTCCAAGGTTAAATAAATATTGAAAGCTAAGAACATTAACACTGTTTTATGTTGTGTGCCTGCGTGAGTGTACTCCCAACTAATAACACTCTAAAGCACTCAATTACTGTATCTTTAAGTCTCTCATAAACTTAAGTCGACTCCCAAACGAAACGAGCGAGCTGCATAGCATTTTGCCCGTTCTTCAAACGATTGCCGGCAGGAAGAGGTGAGACCATGGATTGCTCTCCGGCCATTATCGAGAGAAGTAGATACGTCTGGTAGCTGCTTTCTCTCCGACTCCAGCGAACATTTTAGAAATCTCTAGAAACTCTAGTGGTTAAATATAAGTGAACGTACTTGCGAGGCACTCAGTGAATAATTGAGATATGCAGTCCTTCATTCAGAAATGAAATGGCTGTTCTACGAGTGAGCTTGTGGAGACAGCTGTTATATACAGTTAGTGTTGCTGTCACGAGAAATTAGAGAGGTCTTGCGTTCGAGCCCCAGTGACTGAAGCAGAAGGAAAAACAGGCTGTTTCGCGTGTACTTTATTACGTCATTACGTCACGTAGTAAAGTGAACTGGTAGTGAAAGTTGAACTAAAGTGACAGAGGCAATTGGAATAAAACATAACATATTTGAAGGTGTGATATAATTATTTGTTTTTGGCACGATTTCATTATTGCAAAAAGACTGACTAATGATACCAAAGTAGAGTTTTATTCTTCCAGTGTGCAAGAAATGGGAATAGAAGCATCACTCTTTATATGAATAGCAGAGTATCTGAAGCAAAACTGTGGATTTGGGCTGAATAGAAAGTCCTGTGTGACAATTAGATGTTTCTCTTTGTATTGTGGAGTAATGTCTTATATAGAAAAGGGGCTAAGTTATTACTGAATGAGAAGGGGTAGTCTGGTAGGTTTAACTGCTGCAATTGTCAAAATTTCAAAGAACAATGACAATGGAGTGGTTGCACGAAAGCGTCACATTTGCATTATTACTGAATGGCACGGAATAATCATTCTGTCAAGAGGTAAAAGAAAGCAATAAATTCAACTTTTGGCTGAATCCCACATAGGTAATAATTCTCAAAGCAGAAAGGGGTGTTTGTGGCTGTAACACTGGGCTTACTTTGCAGCAAGTCTGGAAAATACCATGGTAATCCAAGGTCAGCATTCAGTTTGATGAGCGTAAAATAATAGCCGGCGGTTGTTGAAACACTTTCGTTGCTTGGTAGTGTTATAATGAGAATTTATACGGTAAGTTAAGCTAGTTTCATGACGAGAGAACAAGTGATGGTTTAATGCTTTCCAAGCTAACATTTATACGTTCAGTTACTGTTATAACCGAATGAATCACAGAATTATTAATAACCATTGCACAAGTGTCTTTTTACCTTTTCTTTCCTGCGTCATTAACAGATGCATGGCGTATTACATTCCACCAAACATTGGATTTGAACTGAAATAGAAGCCATTACATCCAATTTTATTAAGAAAAATGACCCACTTCCCTAGATCGCAATGGCGATTTTACACATTCACGTAACCAACCCTTTACTCCACTCAGGTGCCATCGGTGCTGGCATATAAAATATTTCAGAGACAAAAATCCGAATCAACGAAGGATGGTATCGGTGTGAAATGAAGGGTTTGGGCACAATTGGTACACAAGGAAAACCTGAAGCAATTTCAACATAGTTCGGTCATCTAGACGAAGGGGTGCAGCATTTATTTGTATGTATCGTTAGACTGGGCTACAAGCTCCGACATTTATATGAAGAATTTAAACAGCGACATGGAGAAGATGGTTAAATTTATTACTGCTATCGAACGGCAATAGGAAAGCTGACATTAAGAAAACAACATGGAAATTCAACTACCCTATGGCACCTACTTTGGGGAGGTGGCTCGCATTGTGATCGAAAAACAGAGCAGGTCACACTGCCAGACGGTGGAGCCAGATTCATCAGGCATGTGTACTGTTGTGGACTACACTTTGTACTCGTCCCAAACATATCCCGGTTGTGACCGGAAGTATGCTTAGCCAGGAAGTGAGATTTGATCAGCGGGCCTTCCATTCAACGACCTCGGTCATCCAAACTGATGAGTATGTGTGTGTGTGTGTGTGTGTGTGTGTGTGCGAGCGCGCGCGCGTGTCGGTGTTGCCAACCAAAAGCACTCAATCTCGCTAGAGGTGGAACAAATTTCCACTTTAAAGATACCAGTATAATTATTATTATAAACATTTGTAACAATATATATTACTCAACATAAGTAAAATGGCTCATATCTCAACAGGTACTTGTTTTCGGACATATGTTCATAGGAAAAATTATTCTAGGTTTGTCCAATCCCAACTCCTGCAGCAATATCAATTTTTAAACATCCTGTATATGTTGTTAACTTTTTCAAAGATACCTGTGTACAGTTATTTGTAAAGCAAACGAGGTTTGTATTTCAAATAATCATAAAATAAAAGGGCTGACCAGCTCACAAAACCATTAAAAGTACACCAAACACAGCGGTTGCAAAGTTTAATTTTGAATGAATTGCACTGCTGCTGTGGTGTAATTTATTTATATAACTAAAGAAAGGAACGAAGGAAGTGTGGACCCTAACACCAGGGTATCGGCAGGACCAGTTCTGTGAAAGGAGTGCCCCCAAAGCATTAGACAATATTTGTCTGTAACAGTTATTTAATAAACCAATATGAACAATAGTGAAATGCCCTTGGCATACAAGCCATAAACTCTCTAAGCATAACATTGAATGGTCTTCAACATATCCTGCATTCCTGAGTCAAGCGTCCCCCCCCCCCCCCCCCCCCGATTAACCAGACAAAGCCATAAGACACAGAATTGGCAACTTGAAACACCCCTGGTCCGTACATATTATAAATTGTCCCCCAAATAGGAGCTATACTCAGAATCCCAACATTGAAAGGGGCAGCCCAGGTAAGTTACGGTCAGATACAGCAAGAACGAGAAAAATCAAACTCAGGCCGAAACATAACTCCCCGGCTTAGATGTCCGCACTGGGCAGAAGCCAGGGCCAGGTACTGGTCTAGCAAGCGCCCCTACCGTAGCGCTACCAGCGACAGCAGGCGTTACTAAGTGTGTGAGAATAATGAGTACCGTAAAACCTCTGACTTAATGGAAACGAAAGAAGTCTCAAAATCAAAAATATGAGCGGTCGGCACAGAATCAAGCAGCCCGGTTGAGATATCCCATTATTATCACATACCTCTTAGATCTCCCAAGTCATCTCCACATGTAGTTATTCAACACAAAGGGTTGCCAATGTCGCAGTATTGCAATATTTCCACAATCATAACTTCTAGCTTGAAAATAAGATTCCCGATATTTAGCTATGAGTGATGTACCTCGCTTTAACATTGGTGCATTGAAAACTTGACTTGTCCCTAAGTTTCTAACACTTCTGACGTCTTCGACCTAGTTCTGAAGCGTTCAGATTGAGAAAGTTTGCTTGCTCGGAATGCGTCAGACACATCTGAACATAAAATAATGAAGTATGCGCATATGTTTACTTTTTTCTTTTTACATTACAACATGACTAAAAGTTTAACAGTTGACTGAAATATACATGACAATCAAAACTTTCGTTTACATAATCTATTTCTCAGCTGCCGCCACCAAATATTACAGACTATTTCCTCACTTAAAACCATTTTTGTAAATTCTTGCCAGTTTTCTTAAACCGTTTAAAATGTATTTAAATTCAATAAATGTTTCAAATTCCGGCGCCAAGTTATTAGCGGATAAGAGCATTCAGACTGTCTGCGGTCTCATGGTTAGCGTGCTAACCTTCAAACCCAGGGGCCTCGGGTTCGATTCCCGGCAGGGTTGTGAGAGCTTTTCTTCAGCTAGGATTATTTTCTGTCCTCCCCTGCAGTCTGTGAGTGTGAATGAGATGTGAATGTATGTGCAAGTTTAATATAATAACGTTAAGTACAAGTAATATAACCCAAAGATTAACATTACTATAGGCGAGTGAATATCATTGTTATAAACTAAACCCCAGCATAACAGCCATTACCAGGTCAAGAACTACCGCCCGACCGCTGTATCCTCCATCTCTGCACACTACAGGCTTTATGAGTGGGGTGCTGTACTGGAGGGTGGGACGCGGTCTGCACCCGTGCCCTCCTGGCCGATTATGCGGTCTTTGCGACCAGGGATCGTTATTTCTTAATCAATTGCCACCTCAGGGACCCAACGAGGCTGAGTGCACCCAGGACCAGGTGTCCTAGTGGGAGAACAATCCCCATACCGGTACCGGGAATTGAACTCGAGTCTCCCGCTTGGCAAGCATTAACGTTACTACCGCGATAAGGAGACGACCTTCCTGAGATGTGATCGTTCCAAAATTAACCACAGATCCAGTTATACACATCCAAAACCACAGCTGCACTTCTTCACAGTAATGCGATAGTTGGGGTGTCACGCAACCAATTCAAGTACCGCTTGTGTTACAGTTCAACAGTTAATTGTATGATGTTAGACCTTGGAACGGTCCCTGTTTCCTAAGTTCCAAAAACGCCACTTAGAAATCATCCAACCATCGATATACAATAACGTTTATGAGCACCTTCGAAAGACATGGTATTACACAAGCTATTACTCTAGATGCCGTCTTGGAACATACTAGCACTGTGTAAACTGATGGCGTTTAGTGCGCTCTGATGACGGACGTGAATTCTGAGCAGCAAACAATAGCAGTAGGTACATTACGGACTCGTACATGCATAGTATAATGTAGAGAAAGTAAGGAATTATCTTCTGATACCGCGATGATCATTTACAATCAGGTTGGACCGTAACGCGTAAAAACTTTAACCACGCTGTAGTAAAATACACGTAAATTATGGCTAACTGGCGTAATAAAAATTTAGGTAAAATAGTAAAATTCTCCAGTAACTTTTGGTTTTTGTACAGTTCAAATTTCACATTCAGTTGATGTAGATTTCTAGTTACTTACTGCTGGCATATGGTGTAGATCTTCCAATGCTGTATCCACTAATAACTTACTCATTACTGAACTGTCAGATAAATAAGTGTAAGCAGAAGTGACCATTTACTTAATCTGAGGTAAAAGAAAAATTGAGTCCTATTGCACTGACTGAAACACGGATACAAGTATTTCCTCCTCCCTAGACGCAAGAAGAGAAACCAAGCTATCATCGAAACAATTATTACTGTTTGTTTATAGAAACTTAATACAATCGAGTGCTGAGAAGAGAACTATCCAGAACTTTCTTTTAAGAACTGAGAAGCATGAATACAAGTTTCCTACAGACCTAACCACTTAGCAGATCTTAACAGATATGAATATATACTTTTTTATCTTTGCTAACAAAGATAACAAGCGATTTCACGTTTTCATAGAACTCGTGTTTCTTTAGCAAAAGCTGAAATTAAGGCTATTAAATGTTGCATCTTAAAAACACAGGCAAAGTATGTATTGAAGAAGATACTATACAAGAAGCACCCAAGACCTAAAACTTTCAGCATGTTTCCATTCTGCAGTAGGATGTCAGTCGAAGACACTGTGGACGAATAGGTAGACATAGGATCCAGCACTTGTAGTTGAACGCCCAATGCTCATTTGAATTCTGTTGCTGGCTGGATGCTCCTCTGGATGCATATAAGTAGTTACACTGAAACGATGAGTGCTTAAAGAAATGGGAAAAAAACAGAATAAATCAATAAATTGATAAATAAACATAGGTATAACACTTGCTAAATCCTTTTTGTTTCTTCTCTTTCTGCAACGTTCCTTTTACTTTTGCTGAAAGTAAGAAACATTTTAAGAGCTGATACAGAATAAATTTCACCCATGCTATCCCCACTTGGACGAAAAAAAATTTCAAATATAGTGTTTAATGACGTTTACTAATGGGAACCTCAATAAAATGGGTGTTGATCCTGACTATGCAATTGTTGCTCAGTGGTAGATGGAAGGATTATTCCAACGAAAACAGAATCGTGCCACAATAGTACACAATGTAATTGCAAGTACTGTTGGACCAAGAACTACGTTTCTGGAGGCTTTAAGTCTGTCAGGTGAGACAAAAAATAAATTACATTATATAGTAAAGAAATCATATGAAAATAAAAAAAAAAATAAAAAAAAATGATGTGTAGCACTCGCATGACTTTCTCTACTCTTGTACTAACCACCCTTACAGACTCATCCCTATATCTTCCTGTTAGTTGAGATAAACATTTGCAGAAATTATCTTATTGAGTAGCAGTGTCTTTTAAATAAATACGAGACTTACATGTTTTAACAGTGCTCCTCCACGATACGCTGTGTTTCTCTTTCTTTGCTACTCGCATTTTATTCAGTAATGAAGTAAGTCATAATCAGAAACCGTTCATAGTTTGGATAGGCAAGTAATCTTAGCGTAAAGCGCAAAACTATTACTGAGTATTTTCTGAAAGACCGTTAAAGTTGATTCACAAAGAAGTTGCCAGTGAGAGTTGGCATGAATGGCAAATGGCGCAGTCGGGCACTTTAAAGCAGGTAGAAACATGCCTTGCGCGATGTCGGGGGCCTCCGGATAATGCAGTCGCGCAGCAGCGTGTGTAGGGAGAGGTCGTCTTTTGGCAAGAGCTTTGTTCGCTTGTTTTGACCTTCACCTTACGTGACTTTGCACCAGCTATAATTTGCTGGTTTTCATTACATATTTTTGTGTGTAAAATAAGTGCGATTTTCTAGTAAAGTGAAAAATGTATATAGAACAAAGAACACATTAGTACTAACGTTTGTGGATCGTGATGTTCCGAAACCGTCTCCATACGAGCTACATGAATGGATTCACGATATATTTCGATTTGAAGAAGAGGAGCTGGAAATGATTCAGATAAACAACTACACCCGACAAATATACATCCAGTGTAAGGAAGCGATGCGAGTCAAAAGGGCCATCGAGGACACTAACGGTGAGTCAATTTTTACCTATAGAAATGGACAAAGGAGTAAATTCACCATAACAACGGCAGGTCTAGGGTTTCGTATTGTTAAATTATACCATTTACCCAAGGATTTAAACCAAGAAATTGTACGACAACATCTAGGAAACTACGGCACAGTACTAGCACTATCCATGGATACTTGGGGACCCACGCTTCGATACAAAATCAGTAACGGAGTATGCACTGCAAAGATAGATTTAAAAAAGCATATTCCCTCCTATATAGATATTGCCGGATATAAAAGCTTTATAAGCTATGAAGGTCAACCAATTACATGTGCGGTGTGTAGTGAAACAGGACATTTACGAAACAACAGTCCCAGACGGAGGGTAATCACGCAGACACCACGTCTAACAGACCTGCCCACATGGTCTCAACTAGTACAGGGAGACTTCCCCATTAGACGGGTACCGGTGGATTTGCCACAAGACACAGTTATGACCTCGGCAGAAATGACGAGTACTGATAAAGAACAAGTAACTGCAGCTCAGTTTTCAGGAAAAGATACCGTGGTCGAATCACAGAGGGAAATTGTAATCAGTCCTAAACAGGCTGAAAATTTACGGATTGATGATGCTGATGCACAAAGTGATGCCCCGATAACGAACTTTACCACTATTCCAATGGCAGAGGAACCCTCCGAGGTGACACCAGAAACTTCAAATCTAACATCAGAAACATGCGCAGACTCTCCACTAACGACAGATATGGAAGTAGTGCCCAGAATTCCCAATAATATTAGAAGCCGCGACCCCCGCGTGAAAAAGAGACGTACGGAGAGTAGCAAGGGTAACCGAAAGAAAGAGAAAACTGAAGAATCTTTCGAAAATGACCCGGGTACTCCCACACCGCTATCATAATGCCTGATGTTTCTTCTTGGCTGTTCCTATTCTACCTCATCTACTTAATTTGCATGACTTATACCCGTATTTATGCCACCTTAAATATCAATGGTATACGCAGTACTGCTAAACAACAACTTCTCAATAATTTCATTTTCAGCCATGATATTGACATCCTACTCCTGCAAGAGGTGAACACCGATAATTTAAACTTCCTTGGTCCTCAGTATAACTACATTTGTAATGTAGGCATTGACAATAGGGGCACAGCAATAATATACAGATCGACTTTGAGAATTACCCATCATGAGGAACATCCTAGAGGACGCATTTTAGCTATGGCAATAGACAATGACATCTTAGTGGTGAATGTGTACTTGCCATCCGGCTCCAATAAACGACGAGACCGTGAATCTCTCATTGCAGATGATATGGCATATTTCCTTCGTCGCAGCTATAATTACTTGTTGCTGGGTGGTGACTTTAACTGCGTGTTACATGCCAAGGACCAACGAGGAACTTATAATCCGTCGCCCGCACTACAGCGCCTGTCTTCGGAATTGCAGTTAACTGACACTTGGGAATATCTACATGGAAATGAAGTTCGCTACACTTACTGTCGTGCTACCTCCGCTTCACGAATTGATAGGATTTATGTTAATGGCCTTCATCGAACCAACATCCGAAATGTCTTTGTTGTACCTGTCACAATAAGCGACCATCATGCCGTAATTGTGAAGATGACAGCATCCACTCCTTTGCCCATCCTTGGTAGAAGCTACTGGAAATTAAATAATGCTCTATTATATTATGAGGACGTACAACAACAGTTTCGTGAAACTTGGGAAAGCCTTAACGTACGAGCGTCCAGGACTCGCTACCAGGAGCTTCAACAGTGCCTTTTGATTTATGAACCAGCGATACAGTCCTTCTTCAAATGTGTTGGTAAGGCTAAGGCTGCCGAACGAGCTAATAGCCAACACTATTATTACGCCCTGTTACATGATTTAACTAATCAGCAGAGTACCGGCAATGACGTCAGTGGCAGGATAACTGCGATAAAATTAAAAATTCGTAAAATTCAGGAGTCCATTTTAGATGATATACGGGTGCGTTCTCGTGCCCTCTCTATTACCGATGATGAGCGTGCTGCTTTGTACCATGTAGCTTCGGAGAAGAAACGACACCAACGTAAATTCATATGTAATATTTCTACTACCAATGCTACTCTCCTACGCACTACGCCTGAAATTCTCCGAGGGGCAGAGGAACACTTCCGACAGCAATACGGTGAACATCCTACTCTTGATTCCTCAAAAAGAGTACTTTATGAGGCTATCAATAAAACTGTGAATCCTACTGATAAGGATGAATTGGACGCACCTGTCACCATGGATGAACTTCGGGATGTGAGTTTTAAAGCCAGCAACAATTCTGCACCACGACCAGATGGTATTAGCTATACTTTTTACAAAGTATTTTGGACGATCATTAAAGACCGTCTGCTGCAACTGATGAATGCCACTTTTGCCATGAGCGACCACTTGTCAGGGTTTAATGAAGGAATTGTAATTTTAATTCCAAAATGTATAAAACCACACCATTTTAACAGCTTTAGGCCGATAACACTACTGAATACTGATTTTAAAATGTTTACAAAGATTTTAGCCAACAGATTGCGTAAAGTACAGCCAGCCTTGATTGGACCGGAACAAACTTGTAGACTTCAAGACAGGAAAATCTCGCACAATTTGATACAATTAAGGGATGCTGTGGTATATCTCGAGGAACATCCTGAGGAAGAGGCGGCCTTGTTGTCATTGGACCTCGAGAGAGCATTCGACAATATTGACCATAATTACATTTTTGGTGTCTTGCAGCACATGGGTATTTCTGATCGTATCCTGCAAACCATTAAAATAGTGTACAAGTCTGCATACTCCAGAATCCATATAAATGGATATTTTACTAGGCCAATTCCCATTTTGAGTGGTGTAGGACAAGGTTGCCCATTATCCATGTTATTGTTTACAGTTTGCAGCGAACCTCTGGTGCGATTGATGAAGAAACACTTATTTTCACCTACAGTGCCGACAAGACTGCTCACCATAAAGACTTATGCCGATGACATGACTCTGCTACTCCGCTACCATCATCAAGTTTTCCTACTTCCTCACATATTACAGTTTCATGAACAGGCATCTTGTGCGAGGATTAACTATCAGAAGTCCTCCTTGATACCTTTTGGGACCTGGCCTCGGACGTTAACTGTGGATGATGTTCCCATTAAAGATCACGTCACTATTCTAGGCCTCCGAATCACCACGAACGTCACAGAAATGGTCAACTTAAATTGGACATCTTTACTCAATCGCATCCGTTACTCCCTACAGCGCAACTTGAGTAGAAGACTCAACATTCTCCAGAGAGTTTGGTTTGTTAACCTCATGGGATTATCCAAGATTTGGTATTTGGGCCAAATTCTGCCCATCCCGTTAGAGATTTCCCAGCGCATCGAGCTGGCAGTGTCATATTATCTGTGGAATGGACATGTATATAAAGTGGCAGAATCTCAGCTGTGGCGTCCCATCATGAATGGAGGCCTAGGACTCATTAAGGTTTCCGAAAAATGTTCAGCACTGTTAATTAGAACTTCCTTACAGATGGGATAATTCAAGGACAACAAACAACTTCACTCCAGCACTGGAACATTAATGAACCATGCCATTTATCGCCGGATGGTGAAATGTATTACCGCTTTACCTGCGAATTTCGTCTCGGGGGATCCAATTTCTACTACAAAAGATCCTCTACCGTCATCTGCTGTTACGACTTCCTTCTACTCCCACAATAGAGGGAAAATATCCCAATATTCCTTGGAAGAATATCTGGAGAGTTTTTCGCTACGCTGATATCCCGACGGACTGGAAGGCCTCTGCCTACAAGATGCTCAATGCCATAGTACCCACAGCAGAAAAACAATATCGCCACAACATATGCAATTCACCGTATTGTTCTCGATGCCACGACCTTGTCACCCTTCAACACCGTCTTACAACGTGCATTCCCGAAACTTGGCATTGGATACAACAAAATCCGCTGCATTACCAGGGCAGATAACCCTAATACCTTTCGCAGGGCGATCCTGCAGCTAGATATCCAGGTGAAACAACACGTCTTTGCCCAAATATGGCTTATTATGAGCTATATCCACTATATGTTGCAGGATCCATCTCCTAGTGACCGTGGCCTTGAGAGATTTTTAACGGAACATAGGACGCGCCTCAAAATGAAAAAACGTGACTTTCTCTTGATGCTACACCCTAACATAGATGTCCTTTCTGTGTAAAGGATTGTGCCAGCTGGATGGAGGTGTCACCATCTCGGAAGTGTCATCGTCCAGTTGCCAGATGAAACCAAATGGAGGACCAGCAAAGGTAACTGACATCATGCAATGAACAGTAATGTGCTTTACCAAGTGAAAGACCGTTACCAAAATGCAGCAATGGTTTAGTATTGTACACCCGATTGTAATTTCAATGTATTGTTTCTTTTATCTAATTTAAATAAATAGAAAAAAAAGATAATGTGAGCAACGTGGTAAAAATGAGCAAGGGCAATGAATTGTTGGAATCGCTTCTAACTTAAACACTGCAAAGCTACTGGCTAAAGCCTTGGTATAACAAACATCTCATGGAAAGTAAATTAAATACTGAAAGAATGAAATCGTGATCAGCAGCACAAGTCTTATGGTTACTATACAGTTAGTCTTGCTGTGGACACAAGCTGGTGTTGTCAACGAGTTGTCTGTGCCTCACCAAACACTAACATCACATCAATGTCTATCATGGCAGCAAATGATCACTACAATAAAATGTGAACGTCAATAAAATAATTCTTATTTCTTTCACAAACAAACTAAGCAATTGCACTCTTAGATCCGGTCACGCAGCTCACCTATACTTCTCAGAGGTCAGAAGATAGTGTCGCTGATGCAATAGAACTACGGATGAGCCTACAGTTACTTAATGGGTATTCTGACAAGGTAAATCTTTTTAAACGGGGAAAGAATCTCTGAATACATATATCTTGCCAGCAAATGTATCTCACCCACCTACAGTACTAACGATAGCATCTGTTCATCTCAATGAAGAACTCCATGGCCAATTGGACGGACTTGTATCGGAAATATTGGCTGCAGGTCCTGTCAGATTACAAGAGTTTCGAGAAAATGCCAGAACTTTGGGCAAGGTATATACGTAGTCTAGTCAAGATATAAACGTAGTCTAGCAGTTAGTTTATTAGTTAGTGCGTGATGAGCATAGAAACAGCAAATATCGAACTTATACTGAAAAATAAAACGTTTTCTGTAGAAATTTGGGCTTATAGAAGATTATAATGGCCCTAAAAAGAATATAACCTATTAAAGAAAAAAATTCTCCATAGAATAATGAGTTCAAACTTGAAATTTATAACAACTGAATATTTACACCATACTATTAGGAACCTGGCAACAACGCAAGAGTAGAAAAGGACGAAGCAAACGGCAAAAGGTATGCGCTACATAGAGACAGATTTACCCCATTTAACTCCATACTGCCATCTAAGGGTGAGACAACCTATAGGTATGCATTACTATGTCAGGCGCCCGCATTTGAGAGGTCTCGCTCTGAACTTGAGCTTTTCATTGTTTTCCCTGGTCGGTAGGGGATGCTGCGTAGTTTCTCACCTACCACAATTTACTTTCCATAATTTCCCTTTCATTCCGCTTCCTTCTCATGTTGTATGCTTCTTCTATGTTTCCTGGTGTATAGCAGTGCCAAAACAGATGGCGCAGATGCTTCCTCATAGGAAAAGTATTCCTTGTAGACGCTGAAGGGCTAGTTGGTTGATGTTTGTTCTTTGCTCTCTCTCTCTGGGGCAGATCTTCGAGCCAGGAACTGTTAGGGAGTCCCAAGCGTCTCTGTGTTTCCTTTATGATATCCCCTCCACAATACGCTATACCTACACCTATTGTCTGAGCCATGAGTAACAGTTTCTTCTTTTAAGCAAATGAATTAAAACATTCTATGGTTGAGATACATTGTTTGCAGATTTACGTAGAAATAGTGTACTAAACCATTTGTTAAAGATATCGTATTTTATTTTTTTGGTCGGATTTAATAGTGTTGTAGAATTTTAAACTGTTTCTGAAAACCGAATACATACACTTCTCCCCCAATACAAGTCTTTTATTTGCATAATTTATTAAAAGTACACAGAAGGATGTGGAACATATAAAAGAGATACACCTTATCTTCACCTACGGATTGATCCACTTGCCACCCAGCTCCGTGCTTCATGAAATGATGTTCGAAACGAATTTGCTTTTGAATTTCTTCTTCCTCTCTCCTCACTCTGATGTATATTGTCCCTCTCTATTCACAGCACTTCCCGCATAGCAAGGTAACGCAAAAAAGGGGATCTTTAATAAGCTTTTTTGTTGGGGAGAAGGCTTTTTTTTAGTGTATTTGCCATGTATCATAACATATGAGGTCACTTTTTCCTCATTCGTTGCATATGTTGTGCTGTTTTCGCAGCCTTTATTGGAGAGACGCCCAAACTTTTTCACATTTCATTAATTACCTTTGGTGATTGATCGCTGGCCATATGCACAGTTTAACAAAATTAGACTAATGTATAATTTTATGGAATGACAAAATTGGGTTTACTTAATGGTTTTAAATACAGCGATATTTTATATTACATATTGGTTCAAGCTTTGCACTATGATCTAAAAGGGCATTCAACTACTCAACTCACCTAATGAGAAGTTTGAAACTGGTGTTTGAACTTAATCGGTTGTTGATATCTAGTTATTGCTTTCTCTTCAAATCAGCGAAAACTGGAAATTTGCTCTCGCAGAGCAAAAAATCCAGCAAGTGCGTGAGCACGAATAAACCAGCTTATATCTGCATGGTAATTTATGCCACCGTATTTACTGTCCATTTGATCTAGAAAAGCGCCACAACTGGGGTGAGTTGAGGATGAAGTTCATTTTATTGATGTTGTGACAGTCTGAATCACATTGCGGGTATAACTGCTGCTATACTGGGTGCACCGTTAGTAGTTACACTGCACAGTTCCATGCTTTCCAGTTTTTACTACCTCATGAACTGAGCAATCGTTTGTGGTTCCATTCATACTTTTCGACTCTATAATTATTCTATAAATATTGTAAAGCCCATTTCTACATCCCAAGCAAACACCTATAGCTACACAATACACTGAAGATGCCAAGCATAATACTCGTAAGAGATAAACGTAGCTAATATAATTGAAATATAATTGCATTTGTGACTAAAATAATTAGAAAAATATGACCTAAACCCCAAAAATATAATCTAAAACTTAAAAAGAAAGAGAGAAATGAAAATCATATTTACTTTCATTTAAAAAAAAAAAAAAAAAAAAAAAAAAACGTTTTTATTGCAGATAAAGAAGTTCTTCCTATGGTGTTATTAGATAAGCCACTCCTTTGCTCCTTGCCGCCGCTCCTATGTAAGTTGTAGGTTAAACACGGAGGGGTATACCTCGCGCACGGCGACCAACTCCGATCTGTTGTAGCTGCCACTCCCCAGGAGGCAGGAAAGAAGTGAGGGAACCACAGTGTGCCAAAAGGTAGCAGCTAGACAGGCCACAGAGACACGTGTAAGTTCCTAACAAATGCTGAGATCTCTTCATCCCGGCGCCAGGCCCCGCCGAGCAGCCAACACCCATCGCGGGTGTGGTGTCGCACAGGCTACCCGCATACGCCCGCTTCTAAGAGAAGACTGTCCCTTGACGCGATGAGACGGTTGCACTGGGCAGTCGAATTTTCAGCGGGCTCAGCAGCATGTGCTAAAGGAAAGTTACCTTTCCCTTCTATTCAACCTGACGTTTGCCCCGCCTGTGAATATATAGGACAGGGCCTTTCGAGGCTACGGAGTCTAAGGGGTCAGCAACGCGTCAGTTAGCACGGAGGCCGCCGGCACCGGGTCAACATCAGGCCAATATTGTCGCAAGGGCTCAGTCTACCCCGAGAGCCAATAATTAGAAGGGCGATGCATATCCAGCGAGAAGCATATGCGCCGTTTCCTTGGCCACTCACTTGAGTCAACGGGCAGCATAATATCAACGCTGCCATGAATGTATTCGTTGTCATTAGACCTTCGACTACCAGAGGGATTTCACGTGAGCTTCATCAATTCGCTGGCATGTAAAATGACATGGCAAACCTGCAACAAGATCAACAAACTAAGCAATTTTAGCCAGATGAAGGAAAGGACAGTTTAATGGGATAATATCTGCTTCCGTATGTTCTGTGAGTTATAGGCAAGTCAGAAATTTTGTTTGAAAGCAAGCATAAATGTTGCATTATCGTGAGTTGCATTAGCCCCACTTTTTATATGTTTAAATGAATACAGCAAAGTCCAAATTATTCAGAATTTGTTATTCTGTTTATATGCCGGAAATAC
Source organism: Tenodera sinensis (assembly GCA_030765045.1). Classification (NCBI taxonomy): domain Eukaryota; kingdom Metazoa; phylum Arthropoda; class Insecta; order Mantodea; family Mantidae; genus Tenodera; species Tenodera sinensis. The sequence goes on from CM060962.1 coordinate 162,675,630, forward strand.
CAAGCCTTGGTTTGTCATAATTGCACAGTCGTATTAGATGTCCATTATATAACTTAGGGGTGGTTCAGATTTTCCCCTCATATAATACCTCTTTATATTATTATTCTTGTTATATACATATAGATTCCTTTCCATAAATTATTTTTGTTAATAAAGTGGAATGTTATCATAATCCTTTATATTGTTTATAACAAAACCGGTTCACTGCCAGACAGGATCCTTCCCCGTTTTGTCTGGTACACCTTAGTTGTCATGTGGAGAAGGTTGAACAAGATGAAATACAGTCACAATAGTTTAAAATAGTATAATATTGATCAGTACCATGTAAAGATCCTGCGGAACCACTTCACCCTCATTTTTAATCACCAGCCTACGTTCATATGCGCCGTAGCAGTGCGTACGAGCATGCGAAAAAAGCAAAGCTGTACTAGCACAGCGCAGTAACCCCTCAGTCTACATTTTCTGTAGAGGTGCACTGTGTGGCAGCATGCAGTTTCACATGGTCAGACCCGAAGGATATTCGATTGTCAGCAAGGAGTGTTTTATACTTGGGGATGCTTCTTTCTCCATAACATGACGTCATGGGAGCATACCTGAAATAAACGAAATCATTGGCACAATGTTCTGGATTATTTTTATGGTATTCTGTTTCCTTACCACAACAAATGTTAGCAAGATTTCACTATGTTGTACTCGTATATAGAGCATTTCTTTCAAGCACACGATGTAATTTTTCGCTAACCCTGTCAGCTAATTTGCCCTATGCACTCAGTAACTCACTTTCAGTTACCTTAACAATGTTTAATGCACCACACAATTGCATGCCCACAGTTTCAGGTCTAGTGATGATATGATAAAGAAATTGATTTTATATAAGTCAAGCCTTTTGGCATGGTGGATGAAAAAATGCGCGTGCATTTTTTATTGAAGGTGAATCAATTTCGTCAAAATTGTGGAATAGTAATTTGCAACATCAAACCAAGTTCCTAATGTGTTACAACTGGCTGAGGGCAAAAGGACAGTGATGGTGTCTATTCTATTCACCTCTGAACTCGAAGCCGAGCCTTAACAAAAGCTGTCCTGGCTTTTCCAATGAATTGGTCCAACTCAGGGTAGTTCACTCGAACCTCTTCAGCCATTTTATGTAGGGACTGTACAAGACAAGTTACATACATCTATTGGGATACATAATCTGAAGACAGTTTGCTGCTTTTAGCGTGGGAGAAGCAGCATCTGCTGGGAAGACAAACACATTCATTCTGCTTTACCTGACCGCAATAATGCACTGGCTGCAAAAGCGATGGTATTGTTCACCTTAACTCGCAGATATGTTTCTCCAGATGGGCATGTTTAAGAGTACCAACAATAACATTTTCCACATATCTACCACCTATTTCTGTGGTGTCATCCGTGGAGACCCACATTTCGTTATTGCCGACGCTACTTCATATTTTCTTCACTGTACCGTCGTAACAAGAAGATGGTTCTTTCGTAACCTGAATTTCGAGGGATAGAGTAAGTTGTGCACGTCTAACTGTTTGAAAGAGATAACACTACTTTATACCAGGTGGCCCACTAAAGCCGGCCACACCGAAAGTAGACAACCCTTCATGCGTTAAACAAGTTGCCGAACCCCACGGCGCAAGCCAGGGCAGTGGCGTTTCTGTCTTTCAGTAGACGTGCAGCGAGAGGTAGTTGGACTAGCGTGTGGTGATATACAGAATAACAGTACGAACAGCCGAAAAGGTCTCACCTTACTTACAGGATCTTCATTTTCCAGGGAATAAACTCACTCCTGTATACGGTGCTGTTGTCTGACATATGAATTGCAGATTGTAAAGTGCAAGCATGAGGGCACGTAATGCTTCATTGGCATTTCTTCGTTTCTTATGAATGCAATTGTGGTATGTTATTGTTATTATTTTTATTATTGTTATTATTACTGTTATTATCATTATCATTATCACTATCACTATCACTATCACTATCACTATCACTATCACTATCACTATCACTATCACTATCACTGTCACTGTCACTGTCACTGTCACTGTCACTGTCACTGTCACTGTCACTGTCACTGTCACTGTCACTGTCACTGTCACTGTCACTGCCACTGCCACTGCCACTGCCACTGCCACTGGCACTGCCACTGCCACTGCGATTGCCACTGCGATTGCCACTGCCATTGCCACTGCCATTGCCACTGCCATTGCCACTGCCATTGCCACTGTCATTGCCACTGCCATTGCCACTGTCATCGCCATTGCCATCGCCATCGCCATTGCCATCGGCATTGCCATTGCCATCGCCATCGCCATCGCCATCGCCATCGCCATCGCCATCGCCATCGCCATCGTCATTGCCATTGTCATTGTCATTATCATTATTGTTGTTATTCTCCAGAGTGCGCTCTGCAGAGTAAATCTAAACGTCAAAGCGATCAGATCTGCGTTGTAAGCTGAAGAGAAACAGAAGATAAAGCACACTAGTGCATCTGTAGTTAGCCTTTTCTATGCAAACAGTCTTATGGAAGCTTTGCTTTCTACTCTTTAGTTTCACTCAACGCGATTTAAAGGTTTTTACTAGGAGCTGCGTATGTATCTAGATTTATTTCTAACTGATGAGGTTTGCTTTTGCACACATACATATTATCTTGTGCCCCCCAAAGAGGCACTGGACATTTTGGTAGCGTAGAATGCACATAGGAACACGCTTGGGTCTCCCTGATACAGACCGCGTATTCATTCTAGAGCAGTGACCTTGATCCAGAAACCAGTTAGCGGGCCTGGATATAACCCTCTCTCTCCTGTGGTCAGCGAACTTACGTGTCGTGTTACTTGATGGGATACGCAGGTGAATCATCTGTTCTTGAGTACAACTCACTGCAAGGTATTGTCCCATGGATGTTAGTGTGGATATGTTGAATTAATTTTGTGATAATCTCTCCTTTATTTCCAAAGTTAAAATGGAAACCCTTCATAGTCAGATTCGTACCGTGGTTGCTAATGATTGTGAATACATAAATAAATAGGCCAAGCATAAATATAGCTACTCTACGGAGCTTTTTAAATAAAACAATTTAAAATACAATTCCACAAATTGCAAGGAAGATTTGTTGCAGCCCCAAGCGTCTCACACAGTGGTGTTCGCATAACTGTGCACGAAGAATAAGCACACGAGGAAAGAGCATCATTTGGGACTCCTAGGAAACATTACACACAACGTCTTGACAAAAGAACTGGAAGTGGCGAAATAAGAATGTGTAACTAATAACATCTATAATAACAACAACTAATAATACGTAATAAACAAATACAGCAATAACTTTAATAAGAAACGAAGAAGTGACAATGAAGCATTGTGTGCCGTCATGCTTTCTCTTTACAATTCCTAATTCAAATGTTAGAGAATAGTAGCATACACAGGAGTGAGTTTATTCCCTGGTAAACAAAGATCCTGTAAGTAGAATGGGACTTTCTCGGTTGTTTGTACTGTTATTGTCTATTATCTTGAAGTACACACGCTGGTTCAATTGCTTCTCACTTCACGTCCTGCTAAGAAGCAGCAACGCCACTGACCTCTCTTCAGCCGTGAACTTCTGCAACTCTTTTAACGCACGAAGAGTTATCTACTTACGGTGGGGCCAGCTCTAGAGGGTCACCTGGTAGATGATCACCGGGAAAGATTTTCCACCTCTGGTATTGGCATTTTGAAGAAACTCTCGCAGGGGAGAAATGAATGGTTGAAGCCACACGGGAGGAGATGAAACGTTATGAATGTTAGGAAGGTGGAAATGTTTAACTTTAATCCGCCATTTGTCATGACAGATTGGTTAAAACCATTTAGATCACCGACCTGGTTGGCTCTGGCATCGGAAATTGAACCAGAAACCTCCGAATGCGTTTACACATTCCACGCTGCAACATTCCACTGGGTATCCTAAACATTAAGTAAAAACGAAACAGTATTCGAACTAGAATCATAGAGCTTTACGTAAAACGTCCATTTATGGTGGCCTGGAAATAACTGGAGTCACAACTTACTTTGCACTATATCTTCTTTCCTCTTTTGGTTGTTATGTGTTTTTTGCTATGGGAGGCTATATGTGATATATTAGCGAGTAAAGCATTTTCATTCTGCAAATAAAACAATTAAGTGCAACTGGGCAAAAAACAATGTTTTTGTTACAATATCGCGTAGCAGTGCTACATCCCTCTCAAAATCTCATAAAAATGTACTTTTGAAATATCAGGTTACTCTGAGCTGTCTATGTGAAACATCAAATGTAACCGGGAATATCCAGAAGGGCAATATCGGAGAGAACAGTTTATTTGAATTTATTGCTGTCACAGAGAGGAGCAGTGCCGTTTCTCCGTACCGGAGTTAATAACAATGAAAAACACAGAAAAGAATAACAGGAACACTTAAGTTAGTATACTATACGTACGTTAACTCTTTCATGGCATTTGGAGTGTTATTTTGGGGCAATTCAGTAGAAAGTAAACGAATACTCCTTATGCAAAAAAAGGCATAAAACTCATTTCCAGTACCCATAACAGACATGCTTGCAAACATGCTCGTATTTATTCTCGATGTTAAAATTCATTGTGTGCAATCCAGCCACATTTATAACAAACAATTAAATTCATGAGATAAACACTAGACAAAAGGGTAACATACATAATGCCAGTACACAACCTTCTTGCTTCCGGAAAGGTGTGTATAGTGAAAATATAAAATTAGTTAATGCTCTTCCTAATGATCTTAAGGGTAAAGTAAACGATTTCAATGCTTTTAACATTTCTGCTAAAGAATACCTAGGCTCAAAATTTGCACAAGATTCTCTGAATCACAAATTATCCTGGTAACACCTATGTAACTCTGCAAGCAGTAGCTAGCTGTTTTAATGACAACCCATTGCCAAATGCCTTTGATGCCTGCACAAAAGCTATTAAGTGTCTGTGTATTGAAAATCTGAAAATAGATGCTGCGCATTGCAAATCACGATGAGATGTACAAGCTGTAAAAGCTTAGCTTAGTTTAAAACGTTCAAGCAGTACAATTTATATGCAGCCAACTTGTATTTGTAAATACATATTATGTCGGTCTTTCGCTGCAGGAAAGTATTTGATTTTCTTTCTGTACATAATTACAATTATTTTTAATCCTCATATTGTCTGTACATACGTAATATGTCTTCTTATATTCAATATTCAAATTCAATGTTTATGTATATATGCAGCTAAAATATACACTTCATTGACGTATTCAATGTTAACAGGTCTTTATGACTACTAGTGAAGTTACTGAACGCAGTCCAATTCAGTCGAATCCAATCCTAAACCTCCAAATAAGCGCATAGCATTATACTGAATCTTGGTTTTTAAACCTGTTCACCGTAGAGTTCAAGATAGTAGATTGTCTCAAAATATTAGATATATGTCCTTCATACTGCTTTAGTAGCACAGAAAAGTGCATGAACTCGGAAAAATATTTGCAACGCATTTCGTTTTATCAGCTTCTCTGCCGCTTATCCATGGAAGGTTTAGTAATTATCGAAGTCTATTCAAAAATGCAATGTCGAAATTTAACCGAAATTTCACGTTTAGAGGTATCTTGTCCCTTTTGTGTGTGTGCAAGAGAAAGAGAGAGAGAGAAACAGAGTGTTCTTGTTTCTCCAATAATTTATCTGTGCAATACGTGTTAATATAAATACAGAAGAACCGTGGTTCGAGTCCCGGCTGTGGCATTGAATTCAAGTCTGACTCTAATAGTCCTTAACCATAATACCCGGAGTTTATCACTTGCATTATAGGTCGCATATAGGACATCATATATCGAGTACTTGAAAACGTCTTGAAAGTTTTCGAGGATAATTGAATCAGACGATAAAGTTTAATGAGCGTACATGTATCTACACATAGTATCTCTAGCGGTAAGGGCATCGGAATGGAGAGCTATCTATGGTTCAAGTCCTAGCCATGTGTTGCTTTTTTCAAGTCTAATTTAACATTTCAAACACCAAAACTGGACAAATAACTCATTTGATTTTGGAGACACCAGGTGAAGATGTTCAGAAATATTCCTGTAAATCAAGTTACAGTTTACATGGAAAGACACTCGTTAGTTCTTTCTCAAAAATGGCTGTTAATGCTTTGACTAAAGTGTCATATTTTGTTATGTAACTTATTTATTTCATTCATAAATGTATAATGCGGAAATCTCCAATCCCAAATACTAGACAAAGAGAGGGAAGATTAAATGACTATGTAATATTCGAACGCACACTGGGTAACATTGTTCTTTTAATTCCTACACTTTAGAATATTGAAAACAAAATATCAGGAGAAAAATCTACGCCTTTTCGGAAGCTGAACTAATGCATGTTAATGAAAATTTCCTCAGAATATGCCTAGATTTATTGATGCAGATGGACAGCATTTCCAACATCTCCTGTGATAAGGTATGTTTTCTGTTTATTCTGATAATTGTTAATGTTATTTGAGATTTGATTCGACGACCACGCATGTGTGACCCACAGATAGGCCGTGCGACTGCCAGCCAAGTCGTGCAGTACATGGCCGGCACACGGGCCGGGCACATGCTGGCCAAGTTTTGTAGCATACGTACTGTACTTATCAGGCATGATATGAGAGGGCGGCGTCACTGCTTTGTTGACAATGGATAATGTCATCAAGGATACCGAAAACAGAGGAGTGAGTGGCGGAGCGATAATGAGAATGTATACAGTTTCGCAATGCAAACATTACAGCATTTGCACGCCTCACTGGTACATACGAGTACAACTCGAAACTGCGTGTGTTTTCTTTACAACACTGCATGTCCGATGCCTCATAGAGCATGATCCCAGGTCCACCAGATATTACTTATGTTCTGAGTAACAAAATGTGTCGCACAGAGTAGTATTAATTTATACTCTGTAGGTATACACACCTACCAGCTAGGGCCAGTTTACACGTACCAGGTGCTAAACGTACCTAAAAACATTGGTAACTTCTTAAAGTCTATGTGCTAATTTTTAATTTCTCTACTGGTAAGTAGGGGAAGTATTGTATTCCACCCAAAAATTCGATGTCGAGATTTCACCGGAAATATATGTTTTGAGGCCCCCTGAATCAAAAAAAAGCATTTTTAGAAAAAGGTCCGTGTGTGTGTCTGTCTGTGTTTCTGTCAGTCTGTGGACAGCATAACTCAAAAACGAAAACTTGGTTAAAAGCCAAACTTGGTATTTAAGTTTAATGTCTTTCAAGGATGCGACACGAAGATTTTGAAGAAAATAGCCCCACCCTACACTACCCTTTACATGGAAGATTTTTCGAAAATTTTGAATTTCTTGAAAATGGCTCTAAAGATTTTGATTAAAATGTCATGTTTTTAGATATTTTGATGACAAATGAAATTTATATCTTGAATTTTCTGGCTATAGCCCCTGTAGTCGTATTTACTTTGGACGACTTTTGCATAACTGGTACACCGTTAGAGATAGACCAAATTATACTCTACAAAAAATGTAGATCTTGCTAAAATACACAATTTATGTCTCAATAAATTTTCTTGTAGTGTGAACCATTTCGGAGATATTCCTTGTTATGTGTGTGAGTTTCGGAAAACTTAGAACTTTAGCGAAATGCAACAACGTTATTCATTTTTCATATGTTAATCGTGCAAAGAGAACGGAATCTCAAAGGTCAAAAAGATTTGACTGTCGCACAAAGCCTTCTGTATTCTAATATTCCTCTTGCACCTACAAGGACATAAGCAGTAAGATAATTTGTACGAATGTTTATCTTAACTAACATGGATATATAGGAATAAGAGTTTGTTAGAATGGTTAGTACAAGAGTAGAGAAAGTCATGTGAGTGCAACACATCAGATTTTTATATATGTTTTACACAATATCATTAAAAGTTAATAATCAATAATGCCAGGCAGTTTTCGTTGGCGGTAATTTCCGCCAGACACTTCAAATTTCGCGAAAAGGTTTCGTAGGTTTACTTACAGTCTGAGTCTTGATGTTTATATGTGATACTTAGGGAACTACTTCAGTACTATTTGTAAGCAGCCAGAAAAATAGTATGGGCCAAACATCCTCCACACACATTTAAACTGTCGCTGTGAGTATGAGTGCGAGATCATTATTCGTACGCTTAAGAGTGAGCGAGATAACTATACCCGTCGATTTCTCGCTGTTTCGATCTACTCTAGTATGTAATATTCAGTCGTATGGAGTTCGCTCAGCACAGCTGTTATTACGGCGACAACATGTGGAGTTAAATAAGAATATTTGCAGTGTTTTAAAAATATCGTCGCAGGGTTATTGAACTCTGTTTTTGTAGTAATTCTGATGGGCATTTAACATTGTTTACGGAAAAGACGTCACAAAGATGTGGAAGAATTTTAAAACATAAGAAGGAAAAGAACTCAAAATTCAAAGATGTTGTTTCGGCGGTTGATTTGTTTGAAAGCCCTTGTCATAGACAGTGTTACAAATCCTTTACCGGATTAATCAAAAATAGCATTTGCCGTAATCTACAAAAACAGAAAAGGCTACTACAAAGGAAAAGTCGTCAAATATTACGGAGAATCCACCGACGAGCTCATCAAGATCTCTGTTAGATATACAGCGTACTGAGCCACAATCATGTATTTTACAGCCTCTTAGTCCAGCAACATCTCTTATGCCTGACTACAATATAATACCTGAACCAACTGTTATGCCTGAGTTAGTCGGACCGGTCCCATTAAGTACACAAGAAAGTATGTTCAGCTGGAAAATATTCCTTCCCCTTCTGAAATTAATATCTCCGCTGAAAGTGGTGTAAGTATTGCTCCAACAATGCTACTTGTATATTTTGTGATCAAAAGACAAAAAACACAAAAAAAGAACAACACTGCCCTTATTTTCACATAACAGAAAGGCTTTCTTTCTAAAGAAGATGAAGAGGATGAAAAGCTTACGAACATAATTAACAAAATAACAGATTATCCAGGTTTAAAATTTAATCATAATACCTGTCAATTAAACATTTCTTGCATGTCATCTTCAAATAAAAGAAAAGGAACACTAAAAGTCGTTGGCATGAACTTCGTATCATCAAATTACCTTTGAAGAAAACGTAATAAAAAGTTGATGTGTTCAGTGTAAGACCTAGGCCAAGGAACTGGCGATCACGAACGTAACGCAGACAATCAATAAGGACATGTGTGACGGAGAGTGGAACATTGTACGTCGCATAGACAGGTGCAGGATCACCACGTAAAAGGTCTCCATGTGTGACTTGGGTGTGGCTTACCCTCAGGCGGGTTAAACTCACTACTTCCCACCCGAAATCTCTGCAAGAGGTCTGCCAGTGTTGTACAGTGTACTTGATTGTCCGCAACTGAGTGCCAGCTAACGCTTCCAAAGATTCCTGCCAGGAAGCAAATAGATGGCAACGGAAGCACTCCTGCACGTCTACATAAGGGAGCGTGCGGGTGGAATGCTCCAGCAGACGACATGCAGACTTAGCAGCCGCATCTGCCACCTCATTGCCGGGAATACCTACATGGCCTGGGATCCACGGAAAACAAACTGATATCCGCGAGACAGTAGCTGCGAGATGAGTGTCTGAATTTTAACAATGAATACGCAGGTGCCGAAAAACTGTTGCGGGGCCTGAAGAGCGATAAAAGAGTCGGAACAGATGATAAAACTTCCAGGATCTGAATGAGAGATAAAGAGTAAGAAATAATAGATGAACAACAGCTCGGCGGTAAAAACTGAAATGGCGTCTTGAAGGCCGTGCGCGTGAGCGTCACCGTCGTATACAAAAGCGCAACCCCCAGCACTACCCAAGTGGGAACCATCCGTAAATACGGGAGTGTAAGTCCGGTATCGGCGCAGACGTTCGGTGAGAAGTTGGTGAAACACCGAATGAGAGGTAGCTATTTTCGCACGGCCCGACAGCTCCAGGGCGAAGCGTGCACGCTGGGGTTGCCAGGCAGGACAGTGGCCAAGTGAATACCGCTTTACGGCCGTCAGTCGGAGGGCGTCTGCGGCGAGCAGTTCTCTAACCTGGTACCATATGGACGGAGATAGTTGTATTCCGCATATAACAGTGCCGAAGGTCTGGACGCAATACAGGCGGAAACGAAGAATGACCTGGATGAGCAGTCAACTTTGATGGACATGGAGGGTTTGAAATGATGGTGAGCGGCTCGGGACCCCGTGTGCTCCTAACACGTACTTAGCGTAGTAGGCCTCAGGGGGGTTATCTCCATAGATATTACGTGGAGCTATTAGAGGAAAATGACGAAGACAATTCTGCGCAAATCAAAGGGAATTTCACACAACACAATTTAGAATTCAAGGTAATAAAATCACTTGTTGGAGATTAAATTATGCAGAATACAATTTATTAGCTCTAAACACTTCATAAGTACTGATGAACAACAGAAGACGGCTAGCCAGAGCTGGTATATTATTGAGAAAATTCGTTTTGCAAACCGAGAAGAAAATAGTACCACAACTTATAACCAAAAACTAACCTCCAGCGGAACAGCCCATGTAGGGCCAAGGCTTACCGCCCGGCTATCACTAAGTGAGCAACAAATTTTCTTGCAAGGTGGAAAGTTCGTAGTCCTATGAACAAATGTTTAAATACTTTGGTTTTGCTTCTGGGTGTTCATTTACATTTATTTAGGAAAAAAGTAAATGATCTAGAAGAAACATGAATATGGTATTGTTCAGTGTGGATGGTGAGATCCTTAAGTTGCCTTATTAAAGACAAACAACGATGAAATGATTAAATTGATGTAAGAAGTAATATATATTCCCGTTAAGATAGAAAGGAAAGGGGGAACAACTATGCGGTAGGTGGGATTCAATCCAAGTTCACGAAACCCTCTGGTCCAGCGGTAACGTGCTATAACACTCTCAGCTATCAATGAGTAGAGCAATTTTGTGTGGATTATTAAGCTTACTTTGATTAGCAAAGAGCTCAACACTGTATTGTTTTCTACTTCTGGTTCACTATTTATTCGAAACTCAATAATAACATACATTCTGCAGACGTAGTAATGTTGAATTTGCAATATTGACGCATTAATTTAGAGTGATTTGTGAAATATCGCTTTTCAAAGTTGTGAGGTGAGCCAATGGCTGCCATCCCCTCTGATCAACAAGAGAAGCTTACGTATATGATAAACTTCATTCTCATACCACCTATTTGGGAACGTCTGAGAATTAGGTGACCCTTCGCGCAGTTCTCACTGAAGTTGGATATTTCCTTTTGTGAAAGATAGTACTACGTAGTAGAGAAAGTCATAAACAAAGGGTGTTTATGGTGGGCATCCTTGCAGCAAAACAAGCACACACGCAAACCTTTTTGTAGCCCTTTTTTATCCAGAGGGAGCTTCAAAATGTGTATTTGCGCTAAAGTCTCAGTATTGGTCTTTTGGGTGGAAAGCATTACTTCCTCTACTTGCTATATATAAGCGGTAGAGAAAATTTAAAACTATAATTTCGAACTCAAATGGTTGCCTTAAGCATGTAAGCCCTAAATGTGGCAAAACGTTCTGTTATAACAGTGTAGGGCAAATCTTTCAAATAAAATCAAGGTTGACGTGTCTGAGCATTTTGTTTTAAACGCCATTTACAGAAATGTTAATAAAACGTATGTCTTTATAAAAATATACGTATTCCAGGGATATTTTTCAATTTAACACATTTATATTTTTGATAAAGGTTTTGAAATTACGGCATCAATAGCTTAACATCAAGCCCTCTAAAGCAATAAGTTCAATCTAGCAGCCAGTTGTATCTCTGCCATGCGAAGCCCAAAATGTGAATAGGCGTCTACATGGAGAGAGGTGAAGCATAAAATATAGTTCCACCAAAAGCTGTTTTACCGCAGCTACTAAATTCAAATGTCATACGTAAAATTTATCTCTGGAGAAGGCTTGTTCGTGTGTAGAATATGTGACATACGTAAATTATTTTGAGCAGGTTAAACATATGGTTGCATGTGTTCTTTTGTCCATTGTGCCTAAAATTCAAAACATACTATTTTGTTGTTTGTTTTTTTTTTTTTTTTTTTTTCGCTCATATGCAGTATCTAACTTCTAGGGTCATTCCGCTGTTTAGAACTTTACTCACTGCAACTAATTTAATATGCCTGATATTGCTATCTTTGAACTTAAAAAGTTGAACATCACACATCACCTATAGGTAATTACGCACACTCCTGGACAGCATAGGGAGTATTCTTAGCCAATCAGCCCTGAATTTAGAAGCTGCAGCCTAAAGCTTAGACTATACAGGGTTGAAGGTACTGCTTCGGCCATACCCTAACCTGGGATTCTAAGTGTTGAGTGTAATCTTAAATGTCCAATATTGTCAATTGTCAATAAAGAACCGTTTCGCTGAAAAAAAAAATTGTGTGAAAAACTTGGTGCCATATAGCTTCTGGCTAAATTGATATAAATGATGTATTATTTCACAAACTGTCACGCAAACATTGTGTGAACAATGCTGTAATACCTTTCTATCTTAATTTGAATTAATTTAGTCTACTTTGTACCTAACACTTTGTCCAACAGTTACATAGGTAAAGGAAATAGATTTAAAACCAACCGTATCAAGGCCTACCGCCCGGACGCTGCGTCTTCCACCGCTGTCCATTCCTGGTGTTATGGGTGGGTGCAGTACGGGAGGATGGGACATGGTCAGCGACTCGGTCCCTACCGGCCGGTATGTGTGTTCTTCGCAACCAGAAGGAAGTAGGTTATTCCATGAAAATTATGTTATGGATATCTTACGGGACATTCAGATTTAGGGCTCCACTGAAGTTCAAATCAGGCCTTTTAGAAAAAAAGAACCCTACGTTTGTCTGTGAACAGCATAACTAAAATTGTAAACTCGGATAAATAACCAATTCTATACCTCATTTGGGTATCCTTTAAGGAAAGGACTTTAACACTTTAATTGGAAAAAGATTCCGCTTTGTGTTATTTTTCCATCTGAAATGGCTCTAGTGGTTTTAAATAAAACATATGCTCGAGACACTCACATACAGAGCTCGTGTATATATACCGGGGGAATAATCTAGCCCCATTTTTTTAATCTACGCACTATCAGATTATAGTCTTACTTGAGATCATTGCTAGATTAGTCCATTCGTAGCTGTATTGTGTCAAATATATTATTCGTTCTTGAGCCTATCTGATATCCACGGCAAAAGCTTACATGAATACTAATAAACTGCCAAGAGCTAAGATGTAACAGTTGAAACAGAAAACAGCTCAAAGAGCACTTAATGAAGGAAGTGCTCAGATTGAGATATGCTTGTGCGCTGCAATACATATGTGATGCGACATGTTTGCAGGGTTTGCGATAAGCAACCGAAACTTATACCTATGGGTTCCGTAGCTTTCTGCACCGATCCTTTCCTCTAAATACCCCCACAGGAAGAAATCCAGTGAAGTGGGATCAGAAGATCGAGCCGGCTATACGACGGTCCAATGCACTTTTCTGAATATACTCCGTGTAAGGAATTCCGTACAGGAATGAGTACCAATGTGGGGGCACTCCATCTTGCTGAAACCACATTTTCATCCATTTCATCAGCGGCACATTTTCTAATAATAGCAACAGATCTCCAAGAAACTGTAGATATTGAGATACGGGTGGGTACCTTCGAAAAAACAGGGTGCTATTAGTTGATCGCCTAGGACTCTATATCACACATTGACACTCAGTTGCACCTGAACATCAGTGTGAAGTAGAGGTTTTGATGCTGTTACGGTAGCAACTTGTTTCCTTTTCATCTGTAAAGTTAAAAGTTATGTAAATATTCCGTATCTCTTGTAGTTTTAATGTTTTGTTTTTGGAATATTCATTTGTTTCTTAATAATTGCATTATTATTATAATTCGTATTAAAACCTTATGACCACAAAATATATGTAAATAAATTTTTTAAACCAGAAAAAGAAATACAATATTATAAAGAGTTGACTTTATTTTTCCTTCGAACAGTGTACTCTGATGCTTTGCTATGTTTTGCATAGTGCCGCCGCTGCCTGTATGTGCACCACAGTCTGTCTCGCAAAAGCCCCATGCCCACGAGTACAGCAGGTAGGGATGGAATTTATTGCCGTGCAATATTCGTAACGCTGATGTCTGGCTAACGTTCATATCCCGTGCTATGGCCCTGGAGTGCTATGCAATTTGATTGCATTATTCATCGTTTATTCATCGTCGCCAGAAGTCACTGAGGCAGCCTGAGCAAAAGGTACCTCTTTGATTGGCCCTGTTTCAGAGAGGGACCTTTCACCTTCTCCATACTTACTTGTCCACAGCTGATGCTGAAATCCCTCTTGATATGGGCGTCTTGCTTCCACTGCATTATATCTTGACTCACCATAGAGGAACAGTATATCCACATATTCAAAACTACATGTACTGCACTAGTTACTTAAAAGGGAAATATACGCCATCAGCGCTACAGCGTAACGGCGAGGACAACTCGACGTGTTCGCACATGGCCAGCAATAGAGCTGGGAAGGTGGGTGGTATACAGCAGGCGGCGGTGTGCAGTAGAAGACTGCGCTCAAACCCACCTCTGTGGTGTGATACCATGCCTGCCTCAAATTCAAGAGATCCCTTGTTGGAATCTCGGTTACATTGAGTTAATTGGACAAGGTTGTCTTTTTTCAGAGGTTTCTCTTATCCTGACAGTTGAATGTCGGGTAACAATAACCTCCATGAACCCCGGGCTCATTTGAGCATCATTTCACCACTTTCATTGATCGTCCGACATAACCTAATCAATTAAAGAACGTTAAACCTAAAAAGAAAATGAAAAGTATAGATTGATTGGTTGATTGGATTTGGTTTAAGGGCGCTCAACTTCTAGGTCATCAGCGCCCTTAACAGACTCATGGCACTAGCCAGATATAAATTTCACTCACAAAATAAAAATACTAGCAACAAGAAAAATATACAAAGGTAAAAAGCAGTGGCAATAGCCAGATATGAAACTAGGTGATAAATATGTCCAAAATCAGAAACAGATAATTAAAAATTTTAAATCCTCAAATTGATATTACACTCCGCTAAAAAATTAAAAACTCTATCAACCGCTGTTTTGTCGTCCGCTAGGACCTCTGCAAGAAAAAAAAAGTATAGAAAGACTGTATTCAAAGAGGGAATACAAATATTACATAGGCTGGCTTCAGAAAGCCCTCACGTATTTTGAGCTTTAAATGTATTAATTTATAAGAGTTGTTGCATCCGGTTATGCCCTACCTATACATAACAAACTTTCCAGTACTTAGCATTTAAAAGACCCATTTGACTTTCAATGGCAAATACTGCAAATACAGATATTATATGAAGTGGCAAAGCCGTTGGGGTCATTCTTTCCGTGTTTGTTACCCAAATAAATAGTAAAGCAGAGGATAGTTTCCGGAGTTTCATCAGCTGCTATTTTGCTTATTATTTGTTATTCCTTTCACGTATCTGCAGCTGAACTATGCAGCTGGAAGGTAAATACGATGGAAGCGGTATTAGCCGAGAGGCGAAGGGTAAAAACAATAAACATCAACTCGATTAATTAGGCTTTTCTGCTTACCAAACAAACTCAGCAAAAAGCATCTAGAGAACGTTCGAAACGCATGCGAATTAGCAGCGGATGGTTGTTTACTTTCACTTATGGTGATTGGTTTGTCTGTAGATTAATAGCAGAGAACTCACTGAAGATCAAATGACATAAACATAAGGGAGAATACTTTGAATTTCTCAAAATAATATAACACAGGGATTTGAAATACACACATAATCTATTTAATATATACAGGATGTCCCAAACCGACAAACTTTGGGAGCTGATAGATAACATTAATTAAAACACTTTTATTTTTGGAAATGTGTAAGTACGTGTGTGGAAGAACTGGAGACTAGTGCTAGGCGTCAACTGATTGTGAAAGGGAAAAAGAATTGTTTCTCTATTGATTGTGATGAGAGTGTTGATGCGACGTATGTTGCTCAATTACTGGTGCTCATTAGAAGTGTAGACATGGACTTTACAAAAGGGTGAGACATACAAATGGAGCCGTGAAAGGTAGTGACCTATTTCAAGAGGCTGTAAAAACTGTGAATCACATTGGGCTTAAACGAGACGCTGCACGCGTTATGGCAGTAGTAAACCTCGGAATGGCAGAGCTGGTCAAGAAAAGAGCTGAAACTTATGGTGGAAAAGTTTATAAGGTACACATCAGGGGGTCCTTTGTCAAAGGCAGTTGATGCCCGTGACGTTATGCAGAATATCATAAAATTAACTAGTCTCATCCGATGTGGAGCCCTAAATCTACACAATTTTAAAGCTGTTCTAGACCAAATGTGTAATGGATACGGTGGCATAATTTACCATACAGAAATGAGGTCACATAGTCGTGGTCAGACGTTAGATGGACTTTGTGCTGTTCGAGAGGAAATTCGCAAACTTCTGGAAGAGAAAGGATATTTGTGTGAACTGTTACGTGTCCAAGACTGTTCGTTCTTAGTATTTCTAGTTGACATGACAAAACATTTGAAGGATTGAAACCTGACACTCCAAGGTCAAGACAGATTCATCAGCGATGCGTATAGTTAGGTTGAATCCTTTCAGTTGAAATTGATATTGCACAGGGGACAAATGACTGCAGAACAGCGCACATTTTCCCACACTCAGCACTCTTAAAACCCAATATCTGAAGCATCTTTCGACATTATTTCATTTGCAGAATTTTTGAGAACATTGAAGAAGTGTTTGCAAATAGATTCGCCAATTTTGCAAAATTGGAATCGGCGACTTCTCTGTTTTCGTCATTCTTCACCTTTGATGTTGATAAATTGCTATATTTAGTTCTTGTTATTATTGTTATTATCATATTGTTATTAACTTTATTATTTTATCCTCATTAGTTTATTATTGTTAATTATTATCAATTTTATTACTATTTCTCATATTATATAATAGCAATTGTTTTTGCTATTATATTGGTATTATTTATTACTATTAATTATTATTATTATTATTATTATTATTATTATTATTATTATTATTATTATTATTATTATTATTATTATTATTATTATTATTATTATTATTATTATTATTATTATTATTATTATTATTATTATTATTATGATTATGATTATTATTATTATTATTATTATTATTATTATTATTATTATTATTATTATTATTATTATTATGATTATTATTATTATTATTATTATTATTATTATTATTATTATTATTATTATTATTATTATTATTATTATTATTATTATTATTATTGTTATTATTATTATTATTATTGTTATTATTATTATTATTATTATTATTATTATTATTATTATTATTATTATTATTATTATTATTATTATTATTATTAATTATTATTATTATTATTTTAAATGTAGCAATTCTGTGATGTAGAGAGATAGCAAGCAGATAATATGGTAGACACACAAGCAGTTCTGGTTACTCAAGAGCTGAGGTGTCACATTCAGTTTGAGGGACACAAACCTCTCATGGCAAGTATAATGTTAGCGGCTTCTGCAAACAAGAGGCTCAAGCCAATAGCGGAGAATTTATAGTTCTGTGTTTGCTATTAACTGCAGTTTGATGAATGCACTGTCAATATCTTTCTGACTAACATAAGAGTTTAAATGAGGTTTTATGGTAATCTATTTTGTTTAACATTTTTAGGAATCTCAACTATTCAGACCAAGCAGACCAAAATATATCACTACGTAAAATAAGAATAAAACACAGTTATTATATGGGCATATTTAGCACTCGCAGAACTTCACTTAGTGAAGTATAAATATATAATAAGCTATACCATGTGGTCCAGTCCAGCCGACCCTCGGGTAAGTAGATAACCCTTCGTGCGTTAAAAGAGTTGCAGAAATCACAGGAGAAAATCCAGCTAATGGCGTGCGTGAACTTTGTTCTACTTGTAACAGAACCGAGGGGTAGAGGAAATGCTCAGGCTTCAACTGTCGTGTGCAGCGCCTGATAATACAGAGAAAAAGTCTTAGAATATTTTCCAATTCACTGCCGTAATAAAATACAACAATAACATTAATAAGAAGCAAAGAAATGCCAATCAATCATTACACGCCCTCAAGTTTGCATGGCTTTTGTTACGGCAGTTTACAATCTATAATTCGTAATGTTAGGCAATAAGCAGCATGTATAGGAATGAGTTTATTCCACGGAAAATAAAGATGCTGTAAGTGAATTGGAAAATATTCTAAGACTTTTTCTCTGTATTATCAGGCGCTGCACACGACAGTTGAAGCCTGAGCATTTCCTCTACCCCTCGGTTCTGTTACAAGTAGAACAAAGTTCACGCACGCCATTAGCTGGATTTTCTCCTGTGATTTCTGCAACTCTTTTAACGCACGAAGGGTTATCTACTTACCCGAGGGTCGGCTGGACTAGACCACATGGTATAGCTTATTATATATTTATACTTCACTAAGTGAAGTTCTGCGAGTGCTAAATATGCCCATATAATAACTGTGTTTTATTCTAATTTTACGTAGTGATATATTTTGGTCTGCTTGGTCTGAATAGTTGAGATTCCTAAAAATGTTAAACAAAATAGATTACCATAAAACCTCATTTAAACTCTTATGTTAGTCAGAAAGATATTGACAGTGCATTCATCAAACTGCAGTTAATAGCAAACACAGAACTATAAATTCTCCGCTATTGGCTTGAGCCTCTTGTTTGCAGAAGCCGCTAACATTATACTTGCCATGAGAGGTTTGTGTCCCTCAAACTGAATGTGACACCTCAGCTCTTGAGTAACCAGAACTGCTTGTGTGTCTACCATATTATCTGTTTGCTATCCTCTCTACGTCACACAATTGCTACATTTTCCGAGCGACAACAACGCTGTTGCATGATCAATAGTTTAATTGGTACGTATAAGTAAACTAGTTCAACATCTTTTATCGTCACCATGTTTAATTTATCCCATCGTGTCGACAACAGTACTAGTATAAAATTTGAAGGCAGTGAAAACAAAGGAAGAAAATAGTCTATACAAACTATGGAATTACAAAAGCATGAAGCCAGTTCCTTTTATATTTCATTCCGCAACATCCTCCCCGCCCTGATAAATCTCAACGGAGATGATCAGTTGTACAGGACATTTCTTAAAATACTGCATTCCCGGGTTTCCACACCAACATGTTGGCGGCGCCGTGGCCGAGCGGTTAGCGCGCTCGCCTACCACCTAGGCGGCCCGTGATCTTCATTCCATGTATCATCACTGTCACCGCCTGCGGTGCCGTAGTAGTAAAAGCGGGCGTTAAACACTACAAACAAACCAACATGTTCTGAGGACTGATGCGACATCTGTTAGAGACATAAATAATGGCAGATATTTAGTTGTTCCTTTCTTGTTGTTGTAAGGTATATATTAATAAACAGTGATACTCAGCACGAAATCCTGACGTTTATTTGCACTAAAACGTACGCAATCCCCAACATAAATCTTGATGCAGAAACCCGGGAAGTGCAACGTGAAGACTATGAGCAATTTAAGGTATTTTGACCGACTTAAGTCTCAAAAAGCCGAAACATGTTCGAATCCAGAGAAGACTTGCGTTTCCTATGCTATACGAGATCGCAACATAGAATATATTTAAGGTAGTCTGAGCGACTTTCATCTCAAAAAGCCGAAATACGTTGTAATCCTGAGAAGACATGTTTCCTGCACTACACGAGATCGCAACATGGAGGATTTTGAGGGTACTGTGAGAGACTTAAATCTCAAAGAAACCGAATCACGTTGGAATCCGGAAGAGTTGCCTTTCCTATACTACGAGAGATCGCAACAAACGCAACCCTGTGGCAGTATTGCGTTACGGATATTAAACGATGAAGTGTACAGATACGAAGGGAGACACCTCGCTCACGTCGATATACACAGATATATTGTGGCTACCACCCCCCAGGAGGCAAGGATGAAATGAGTGAATCGAAGGTGCCATACAGGGTCGCAGCTAGACAGGTCACAGAGACGCATGGAAGTCCCTAACAAGTGCTGAGATCTCTTCATGCCAGCGCCAGGCCCGGCCAAGCAGCCATCACATCGCAGGTCCGGTGTCGCACTGAGCGTCCCCCCCCCCCTCCCTACGGAGGATATGGGCCACCAAACGCCACCTACCGCTGAGAACAGCAGTTACCATGCACAGTCATCCACGCCATCTGCCCGGCACTGCCAAAAGAACACACCTGTAAGATGATAAGGAAATGGAATGAGGGGAAATGATGGAAAGGAAACCGTGGTATGAATACTGCACTCCAGCATTCGCCTAAGTGTCATGGGGAAACCACGGAAAACCCAAGTCAGAGTGCGCGGCCACGGGGATCGAACTCGCGACCTCCCGAATGCGGGCCACAAATGTTACCGCGTGAGCCATCCCGCTCGCTGTTACGGATATTACTGGGGGTTCTGAAGCTAAACCAATCACTAAAACTAAGAGTGCAAATAGCTGTTGTTTCTGCGGAACAGTTCCGTTATTACCGGATCATGGAAAGAACCAGTTCCATATATACACAGTCGGCTGCAGTTCTTCCAAACTGCATTCTTCAACTCTGAAAGAACGGCTCATTAGCGCCACTGGCATTTAGAAGAACCGCAGCTTCTTCTGCACTCGAAAATAATCAGGTAGGTACCGATGTTCTAAAATAATAAGTTTCAAACTAAGTTTCCGAAATAGAGGATCGAGATTTTGTAGCAATCAAAAGTTTCCAGCCAAAGAAAAAAAAGGAGAAAACGTGCATGCTCCCAGGAATTTATCATTTTGCTCTAGTTTCTTTTAATTAACTGTCTGTAGTTACTGAAACAACCTATTATACCCAATGATAAAATTCCCAGATTTCACAGAAAGTGCCAAATTTCTGAATCTCAAAAAGTATATCTACAAATACATATGTGCCCTTATATGTTTGTGAACACATAAATGAAAAATCTGCTGTGTTGCACTCACATGACTTCCTCTACTCTTGTACTAACTATTCTTGCAAACTCTTAGTCCTGTATCTTCTTCATGTCAGTCGACATAAACATTTGTAGAAATTATGTTATGGATAACTTTTTGTAGATGCAAGGAGAACATGGGCTTTGAGCGATAGTCAAATCGCTATATGAAGTCCTTGAAATTTCGTTCTCTTTAAGAAAAAAAAAAAGGGGGGGGGGAGTAATGACGCTCGATTTGAGAAAAATATAAGTATTGCAAAACTCACACAAATAACAAAGATATCTCCGAAATGGTTTACTCCACATAAAAATGGATTCAGATGTAAATTTTGTGTTCTAACGAGATCCAAATGTTTGTATACTAAGATCTGGTATAAATCTTACGGTTTGTCACTTATGCAAAAGTCATCAAGGTTAAACGGGACAGCGGGGACCAGAGTGATAAAATTCAAAATATACATTTCATTTGCCATAACAATATCTTAAACATATAGCACTTTAATCAAAATCGTTAGAGCCATTTTTGAGGTCAGCATTTTAGAAAAATTGGCCAAGTAAAGGGTAGTTTAGAGCGAAGAAATTTTCTTCAAAATTTTCCTGTCGCATGACTGAAAGTTATTAAACTTAAGTACCAACTTTGGTTTTTAACCCACTCTTTGTTTTTGTTTAAAGATGTGATTTTTTAAAAATATTTATAGATTTTTTATTAAATTTAGAAAAGATTTGATTAGGTATGATTTGGGATGAGATGGAATGTTTTGTAATTTATGTTGGTAATTTTTTTTTTTTATTTTAGTTAGAAGAGATGTGGCTTTATGTTTTTGTTTTATTTAGTATGTTAAAATTTTGTGATTTAAATTATTTTATTTTTATTTTCATTTTATTTTAACTGTAAATTTTTGAAGTGTATATTTGTTTTATATTTTTAATAAAATAAAGATCCGAATATTGACCCCGATTTAAGAAATTAGGTGCCGGAGTTCAGTATGCAGACTTTTATTTTAATTTACTTTTATTTTGTCAGTCTTTCAGTCTGTCTGTCTGTCTGTCTGTCTGTCTTTCTGTCTGTCTGTCTGGCTGGCTGGCTGGCTGGCTGGCTGTCTGTCAGTCTGTGGACAGCATAACTCAGAAACGAATAGTCGCTCAAAAACCAAACTTGGTATTTAAGTTTAACGGCTTTCAAGGATGCGACATGAAGATTTTGAAGAAATTTGCTCCACCCTAAACTACCGTTTACATGAAAAATTTTAGAAAATTTTGATTTTCTTGAAAATGGCTCTAACGATTTTGATTAAAACGTCATGTTTGGGATATTTTTATGACAAATGAAATGTATATCTTGAATTTTCTGACTAAAGTCCATGTAGTCCTGTGTACTCTGGATGACCTTTGCAAAACTGGTAAACCGTAACAGATAGAGCAAATCTTACTGTACAAAAATGTAGATATTGCTAAACCACAGACTTTATGTTCAAATACATTTTTTTGTAGAGTGAACCATTTCGGAGATATTCCTCTTTATTTGTGTAAGTAGAACTGTATTTCTGACAACTAAAACATTGCTATTCATTTTTTATATGTTAACCGTGGATAGAGAACGGAGTCTGAAGGCTTTAAAAGATTTGACTATCGCTCAAAGTCTACTGTAGTCCCATATTCCCGTTGCACGTGCAAGAAAACGAGCAATAAGATAATTGCTGCAAATGTTTATCTCAACTAACAGGAAGAAGATAGAAGAATAACAGTTTGTAAGAATGGTCAGTACAAGAGTAGAGAATGACACGCGGGTGCAACACATATTTTCTCAGTCTAGCTTCCTTTAACGGGGTAGGTTATGTCGGAGGGCAAACGAAGTAAATGGTTGAAATCGTGTTCAAAAGGGTCCGGGTACCCCAAGGGTTAGAATTACTCGTTATTCATTTTCTCATAATATGGGAAAACCCCGGCAGAAACCTTATTCACCGAGTTTCGAATCCGGAACTTCTTGAATGTGAGGCCGACACTCTATAAATGTAGGCTTCTATTTGCTGTTCTGTGGAGCGAGCTACGACCTGTCTTTAAATAGGTATCCAATCCGGCAATACCCAGCGAGTTTGGCCTGTACACATGATTTGAAGCTGTACCTTCTGAATGCGAACAACAGTCACACACCTGAAACATCTGATTTATTTTTAGTCTTAATTATTACTAGTCAGTTGCGCTGGATATAGTGTGGAGTAGGGGATTTCATGTTATGGAATGTTTAGAAGCATTAACATGGCTGGAATAATAACAGCAAGCTTTCGATTATAAGTCGCTCTACGATTTTTCTTATGCTTAGTTTTTGTTGTTTTGTGGTTAAATCTACCCTTTCATATTCTACGGTTTGAAACTGATATTATTCAATAAATGCCCCAATGAATGACATATTTAATTATAGGGCAACAGGTCAAATATGTAATAGAGAGGGCAATCAGCTTTCCCAGGATAAAACTTACGAAAAAAAGCGAGAGAACATCATTGTTGTAAACCCTTGAGTATTGGGGAAAAATGAGAGATGAGTGCAATATTTGAGACCAGTTGTGGAAAATGCTTGCGATGTAGAAAAGTGCATCACAAATAGTAACGAGACACGTTAAATATCAGCTGTGGATGTGTTGTGCAATGAAGAGTACAGTAAGTATCTGCCTTGTTCACGAACTGATAGGCTTCCAGTTCGCTTCTTTGCATTATAGGCTGGCCAACATTAAGTGTTATAGCTGAAGATGTTTTAAATGAACAGAAAATTCTAAACATCTGGAATTCTAAATCTTATTAGAGTAAGGGGCCTTCCAAATTGTGGTATGGAAAATATTTGTACAGGGCCACTTATGGGACACAGGGGGCCAAACTCAAAGTTGTAGATGGAACCATGATACGTCTCTTTATATTTTTGTCCCCCTCAATAAACTGGTCAAATTTTATTATAACATAATTACATATGTTAGGCAAACGGGAGTGAATATGCCCTAAAATCCAAGAGCCCTGGATGAAACATCCAACAATGTTATAAAGTACTCTTTTACGCGCATTAAAGTGATGTTCTATTACAAAAAACGGGGCATTATGTTTTAATTAAAAATGTTTCATATGCCAAAATGGCACCTGTAGATCGAGAAAGGAAAAGGTCCCATTAAGTTGACAGCCGGAGCTCAAAACATAATTGCGTTTGTAAATAGCCAGCAAAGCAGGGATTGCTTGGTTTAGGCTGTGGTCATGGTGAACGATCAAATTTTTTAACGAAGAAGGCTAGGACAGATTCAAATTCTGGCACAGAACAGCCGAACAGAAAGTGTGTGCCAGATTTCTTGTTCACTCAAGGAAAGGGTTACAATCATTACAAGTTAGTTCGACCTTTCTGGGGTCTGGGGCATGGAAAACTATTGGTACATTTTTACAAAAAGTGATTCAGCTCAGATCAGAATGTAAGGAAGAGGGAAAGGGCAAGTGGCTTGAGGGGGGAATGAAGTTTGATTTATAAACAATAGCATGTATATGCGTACCAGTTCCTTGTTTCTTCATTTTTGTTTGTTTATTTTTTTCCCCTTCTTTAAAGTTTAGTGCGACGAATACAGCTGTCTTCAACATTTTATTTTTTTCAGATTCATACTATATCGCACGCGTTAGATAGACCGTGAGTAAGAGTTTATAACACACTGTGTTTAGGAGCGATAAATACACCACTGTACCCCACTACATGGACATATGAGCATGTGCACTTCACGGTATAGTGCTGTCGTGTTGGGTTACCTGTGAATAAAACTAGTGAAGTACCTACTAGTAGCCGGGTAAGTGACTGTACTTCAACCGAAATGTTGTTCTTCGAAATGCGATAATAGTAAACATTGACAATGTTATATATTTAGTGGGTACTTACTCTTTCGATGTCGAGATTTCACCGGAAATATATGTTTTGAGGCCCCCTGAATAAAACAAATCAGTTTTAGAAAAATGGCCGTGTGTGTATGTGTGTGTGTGTGTTTGTGTGTGTCTGTGTGTGTGTGTGTGTGTGTGTGTGTGTGTGTGTGTGTGTGTGTGTGTGTGTGCGCGCGCGCGCGCGTGTGTCTGTGAACAAGCATAACTCAACAACGAAAAGTCGCCTAACACCAAAGTTGACATTTAAGTTCAATATTTTTCAACGATGCGACACGAAGATTTTGAAGAAAATTCTTCCATTCTAAACTACCCTTTGCATGGAAATCTTTTGAAAATGTTGATTTTCTCAAAAAAGGCTCTAACGGTTTTGATTAAAACAATGTTTAAGATTTTTTCATACCAAATTAAATGTATATTTTGAATTTTCTGACTATAGCCTAAGTAGTTCTGGTTACCCTTGATGACTTCTGCATAACTGGTAAACCGTAAGACATAGACCAAATCTTACGCTACAAACACTGCAGGCCTTGTTAAAACACAAGTTATATCTGTATGCATTTTTTGTTGAGCGAACCATTTCGGAGATACTCCTTGTTATTTGTGTGAGTTTTGCAGTACTAACAGTTTTCTCAAATGGAAGGTCGTTATTCACTATTTTATTTGTTTGGCCGTGCAAAGAGAAGGGAATTTCAAAGTTTTAAAAGGTATAACTATCACTCAAAGCCTACCGTATTCCCATATTCCGCTTGCATCAATAAGAAAATCAGCAGTAAGACAATTTCTGCAAATATTGATCTCTACTAACATGAAGAAGATAAGGAATAAGAGTTCGTAAGAATAATTAGAGTAGAGAAAGTTATGTGACTGCAACACATCTGATTTCCTTTTGGAATGGGAGTCGCCGTACATGTGCAGTTTGGCAGAAGTGGAATATCTTAGTATGCTCAGTGCATGCGTTCCATATTTTGTCAAAGGTTTCACCAGTTCATCAAAGCCATTGCGTAATTTATTAATTACAAAACTCGAATATGATGCATTTACACAACTTTCTCTACAATGACAAATTCATCTTTATTCATTACATATTGCATTTAGTTAACTAAATCGCTCCCGGCACTTGGGATATTGATGTTTGCTATGTTTCTCTTATTGTCAGCTGTTTATATTATAAATGCAGAGTGGTCGTTTCCTGGCTCTCCCCGGGTCACGTGTATGCAATTCAAGTGAACCACGAATACATGTGTTCCATTGCCGAGACAAAAAACGAACTGTATGACCTTTAAATATATTATTTTACGGCACACTGTGGTACAAAACTGCTGTTTAATGTACTTTCTATCACAAAAGCGGGCTGGCCTTGAATTGCATCATCCTGCCACTAAGACAATCCTCACTGAAGCTCTCAAAGCCAGCAGATTGGAATGGACTGATAGAAATATCTGGTTAGCATAATATTGGGCTCTGTCAAGAATTAAGTCTAAGTTGGCGGATGCGTAGTATGATTGTGTC
This sequence comes from Tenodera sinensis, assembly GCA_030765045.1. NCBI lineage: Eukaryota > Metazoa > Arthropoda > Insecta > Mantodea > Mantidae > Tenodera > Tenodera sinensis. The sequence continues at coordinate 162,702,089 of CM060962.1, forward strand.
ACCACTCTTAGTTGGTGATTGATGTTTGCTGGCCTTGTGCTATTCTGCTCTGAAAAGTGAAGTAGGGAAGAGGATGGGAGTTAATACCTCACTCTGGTTTTATAGCAACCAAAGATGGTACCAATATGAGGTAAGCTGTTTCTTTGGCAACGAAAGGCGCAAAAATCGGGGTTGCCGGAAGTAACACTGAATACGTGGTTTTTCCATTTAGTACGGTGACTGAATTCCTTTTCACGAATCTCGTCCTGATACTAAAGTATGCAATTGTGTTGCACTGTAAATCGGTGAGTCGTTGTTGTTACGTGCCTGGCACATTAGTTTACATGTTTCGAGTGCACTGTTTAGTTGGTTTTTACGAACACAACGTTCAGTGATAATTATTGAGTGTAGGCGCGCGCGCGCTCGTGTGTGTGTGTGTGTGTGTGTATGTGTGTGTGTGTGTGTGTTGTTGTTGTTGTAGTGTTTAACGCCCGCTCTTACTACTACGGCACCGCAGGCGGTGACACTGATGATACATGAAGATGGAGCACCGGTGGAATGAGATGGCGGGGGAAACCGGAGTACCCGGAGAAAACCCGCCCTGACGCCGCTTCGTCCACCACGAATACCACATGCGGGTCCCTGGGATCGAACCCGGGCCGCCTAGGTGGTGTGTGTGTGTGTGTGTGTGTGTGTGTGTGTGTGTGTGTGTGTGTGTGTGTGTGTGTGTGTGTGTGTGTGTGTGTGTATGCCAGGGTGAAATATTTTTGTTTAGTTATGTGGACTAAGAAGTCCAAAAGGTAGACCAAAGCTTACTGAAAAAATGAACAAAAGTATTTTCGGAAGCGGTATTCCAATAACATCAAATTGTAGGTGTAGCTGTTAATTAGAACATTTGCACATTCATTCGTCTAACTCACTCTTTGTTACAATCAACTGAGTGTACTAACGTCTTTCTTGTTGTATTGCTCTCTGCAGACGATTATTGCTTATTTTATTTAAACTTTGTCGCAGGTGTCGAATAAATGGCTGAGTGTGTATAAACATTTCAAATTTAATCTTCTTCCTCTATGGTTACTTATTTGGCCTCCAGTCCACCTACTGGGCTAAATTTCCTATGTTAAACTCTATAATGAGAGAAGTTAAAAATATTGTGGATTTTGTTACATTCGTTAGCTTCCTGGAAAAGAAGAATATTGGACATGCATACTTTTAATGGTTGTCCACTTTCGATAAAGAAAACATGAATAGGTTCTTAATTGAGTCTTTTGGTTAAAATGTAATGTGGTAGTAGCCCTTCGGAAATTTCATCTTTTATCATTGTCTAAAAGAATGATTGATAAAGCTGAGAGCATGTTTCAAAAGATAATCTGCTTTTCTGTCAGAACATACATCTGCAAAGCAAATAAACCTCTCTTCAACATTTCCGTCAACATGCATGTAACGAACGATACAGCGTGAGTGAATAGGACTTAAGCACCTGTCGACAACTACGTAAATCCAAGATATACAATGCAAGTTAAATTTGCTTCGCAAACCCAATTTCGGAGACAAACCCCAGTACCTTATCTATAGGTACAGGGTCATCGCCGAGAGTGGAGCGCAGTGTAAAGCCCAGGCCAAGGGATTGGCACTCAAGAGCGTAGCGCGGACAATCGAGAAGGGCATGCGACACGGAGAGTTGTGTGCCACGTCGTATAGACAGGCGCCGGGTCACCACACAAAAGATATCCATGTGTGGCAAGCGGGTGAGAGTAACCTCTGCCAGCCCTGGAATCCCTGCAGGACGTCTTCCAGGGTTGTACGCTGTCCTTAATTCTCCGCAGTTGAGTGCCAGCTAGTGCTTCCCATGACTGCAAATTGATGACGAAAGTACCGCTGTACATCCACATAAGGCAGAATCCGGGTGGATAACCCTGGCAGACGTCATGCAGACTTAGCAACTGCATCCGCCTCCTCGTTGCCTGGAGTGCCCACATGGCCTGGAGCCCATGTAAAAATAAACTGGTATCTATGAGACAGTAACTCTGAGATAAGTACCAGTATTTTTACTATGAATGTTAAAGTGACGAGAAACTGCTACAGGACCTGAAGAACGCTCAGAGCTTCGGAGCAAACGATAACATTTCCAGGACGTGAGCGGAACATAGAAAGTAAGAAACAAAATATGACTAACGGCTCGGCAGTAAAAGCAGAACTCTCGTCCGGAAGGCGGCACTTGTGAGCCTCACCGTTATACACAAAGACTGCACTCTGTAGCAGCGCCCATTGGGAGCCATCGCTAAATAGCGGATTGTAATTCCGGTAACGTCTCAGGACCTCGGTGAAGAGTTGACGATACACCGAAGGGGGGGGGGGGGGCGGGAAGGTAGCTACTTTAGAACGGCCCGACAGCTCCAGGTCGAATTGGGCACGCTGGAGTTGCGAAGGAGGGAAGAGGCCAAGGTAATACGGTTCTACCGCAGGCAATCAGAGAGAATGTGTGGCGAGCAGATCGTGAAACCGAATGCCACTGGGCGGGATATAAAGATATTTCGCATATAACGGTGGGCGAGGTCTGGAGTCACTCAAGAATATTGCGTTTGAAACAGATCCCCTCAATGTAGAGGTGTTATGTCAAAGGATCGTTGAAGCATATTCATATGCCAAGCCTCAATTCCCAGAAACGTTATATGGATACAAGTAGACGGTTGGAACATTGTATCAATCAACAGGGGCATCATTTTGAAAACCTGTTCAGTGAATGAGCATAACAGTACTCTTTGACGATAATGATAACGTGAAAATAATACCATAATTATAAACAATAGCATTAACAAAAATGTTAACATTAATATAATAACGAAAATGATAACACTGAAACTAATTAATAATTATGACACTAATGATATTGGTTATGATAATAGTAATAAAAAATAAGAACATTAAGTAATTAATAATAATAATAATAATAATAATAATAATAATAATAATAATAATAATAATAATAATAATAATAATAATAATAATAATAATAATAATAATAATAATAATAATAATAATAATAATAATAATAATAATAATAATAATAATAATAATAATAATAATAATAATAATAATAATAACAATAAATTATTAATAATTAATTATTATTAATTAATACTAATTATTAATTATATTAATAATTAAACCTTAAATTAAACTGTTCGTAGCACTAGATTCCAGGGCTCAAGATGAAGTACTCGTGTACTAAGGAACGCCGGAGTATTAGAACGAAAAACCCTCAGTGTAATAGACTGCGCAGAGGACGAGTACAGGTGTTCAGCGGCCCGATTATTTAAGAAACGCACTGTAGCGTATCTCGCAACTACTCTGTTTTGGTTCGTAGTATCTTCTTTGTTAATTTGATCATTTAGAATGATTGTTGTTTCACTTAAAAATAATTAAATTGTTTCTATCGAAGACTATACGGTCGGGTAGACATTACTGCATGGGTGGCCAGGGGCAATCATGTATATCTGATTCATGTTGTTCAAATGCAACCTCCGGTTTCAGTGCTTAAATCATATTTACTAGATCACTGGATACACTTGTTTCTATCAACATAGTACTGCGTATTACTGTTATAACTCTTGGAATCAAATAAAACAAAGTAGTAAACACTAATTGAATTGCACGAATTACCAGGTAAGGAGCTACCCACTCTAGCATGCACACATAAATGAAATTAGAACCACTGCGCGTAGACTGAGAAAGTGGAAGCATGCACAGAAACATACGGTTCTATTCCTTACGTTGATATAAAACGTCTAATTTCTTATTCACGTGTAGCTTACAAAGGTTTTAATTGGGAGAGTAATAACTATGGTTCGAACCTTTATACAGGGGCCCTAATGACCTAGCTGTCGACGGTCCCTTAAACCCTAGTCACCCACTCACTCGAACCTTTATACAGCTATCGCAAAATGAGGCGATCGCAAGTTACCTGCCACAAGGACAGAGCATGAGCCCAAAGTGCGCGTACAGTGACAGCACAACCACTAGGCTCACTGCCTACAGTGTATAGTGTTTCTCGAGTGTGTTCACTAGTTCCATACCAGAGAATGCCTCCAGCACGAAAATTGAAATATTCACGTATAGCTGAATTTATACAGTAATTTGGGAATGGATATTTTACTGCAGATGGTTATTCAGCAACGTTATCTACAACGGTGTTGCGTTAACTGTAGTATCTTTTACAAAAGTAAATACTCATTTTCAGTGAGACCTGCGCGGAGGGTCACCTAATTCTCAAGCGTACTTGCATAGGTGGTATGAGAATTACATTAGTCATATGCTTCCCTTGCTGTTCCGAGGACATGGCAGCCATGTCACCTCGCAACTCACCTCACCTCGCAGTTTTGAAAAGCAATATTTCAGCAATCCTTCTACATTAACGGGCAAACATTGCAGATTCAACTTCAGTGCACCTGCAGAACATATGTTCTTATGGCGTTTCTATTAAGTTGTGGACTAGAACTAAAATGATTCACTTTTGATACTAGACTTATACAACGTGGGTTTAATCAGTCAGACCTATTTTGAGTATTCGCTATAGCTGAGCTGGCTAAGGCGTGTTCTTTCAAATGAAAAGTACGGGCTGACATGGGTTTGAATCCCATTTAACATACTTCCTTTTATTCCCCTTTTTCTTTTTTCTTTCTTCACGGGAACATTATTATTTATATAACCAGTGCAAAATGAAAAATTATACAATGTAGTGGACTCTATTTCTGATAAAGCTCCTCCTTTAGGTATTTTTATTCCGCGTACCGTTATATCTTTTCCTGCCGCCTTATGAATGCTGCAGCACGATTGACATTTTACAACTGAATGTTTCATAAGATATTAATTACAGTTGCTGAAAATGAAGGAGGGAACACGCCTACCTCTATTGTCAAACATTCCTCCTGAAATTAATATTTCCCTTTAAACATTCACATTCAAAAGCATCTCTATAAATTTGTAAGACTATTACCATGTTAAAACATATAAGCGTGTAACAGTGTAAATTACCAGATCTGCATACCAGTGAATAATGCAATTCATGATACATTAAACAGAGCAGAATACGGCTGTAGATTACTTGAGCGTGAAGCAACCTTTGCACCCAGCAAGGTTGTATGTCGTTTATTTCCAGGCACGACACAACGTTGTCATGTCGCCATTAACTCAACTTGTAGCTATGTGCCTTCATCCGATTCTCCATTCCTGATAATAAGCTGTAGAGAACTGAACACGTTTGCTAATTGTGTATTTCAGAAAATAAACATGCGAAAGACGAGGATCGAACCCCCGGCAGCTCGTAGTTCTGAATTTCACAGTCAGTAGCTCGTGGCTATTCTTCACTGAGGCATTCGTGCTGTATCATATGGTATTAAGCTTGCTGTCACCACCTTAGCAGCTGATTTCACTGCAAGGCGGAAACTTCCCGTGCACCTTTAGAAATTGTTTAAAAATTCGCTTAAATATATTTAGAGGAATAATAAAAGGGAGTATTTCTATAACAAGCACGAGTATCGCAGTGTTCAGTGTGGAATTCATTAATGGCAGACAAATGAGCTTGAAATCACTAATATCAATAATTAATTTATGTTTATTACCTACTCAGAATATACACTTATCTTCAAGAACAGGAACGTCTTTAAGACACTTTTGAAACATTTCATTTAATACTTCTTGCACTTAAAGGTGCTTTTAGTCTAAGAGCCACGTTTGTTTTTTTGGTTTTCTGTGCAAATAAAGTGACTATCACAACACAAAGTTTTGTGTTTTAACGTCCTGTAAATAAGAAGCACCAATAATCGCTTTGATTTCATTTATAACGTTTAACTGTTTCATATCTTCAATTACGGTTTTCAAATTATCACGCTCTAAAATATTACACTGGACAACAAATTTTAACTTTTTGTTTGCGACATGAATGCTACCTCACATTTCTTATGGGTTACACCACGCTGAACATGAATTTGATAACAAGAATACTACATTGGATCTGATTTGAGATTAATATTAAGGAAAAACATAACAGTAATTTCTATAAAAATATGTCTGACGTCTTGTAAACTAGAGTCATGATCACTTACTACTAAATATGCTTCCTTTCTATTTGCTTCCTTCTTGTACTCGAGCTGAGGATCATCCCTGATCACTGTTCAGCAGTAGTCAGCAAGCATGCTTGCGCTCCACTTTCCCTGGTAACGCTTTCCCATTAACCCTTTCAGTCCCGGTGTGCATTATAAGAAACATAGGCACTTTTTTCCAATTTGTAATACTTTTAACGGTTTTTTTTTCTGTTATATTGTTCGTCACCAATTAAACATGTGTATTTGAGATGTTCTGAATTGTAGAATATGATTACACAACAGTAATTAACGGCAACTGATAGCCATTATGTAGTAATACAACTTTGAGACATAATTTTGAAGCATCTATAAACACCTGCCACTGATCAGAGATGTGATTTATGCTCAGAGCACTCAATAAGCCACTCACATCACTGCAGAACACTAAATCGCCTTCCTCAGAAAAATATTTCCCGAGATGTTTCTGACGGTCACGAAAAAATTCACATTTTCAACAAGATAGCTTCATCGTTGTAATCTGGAGGCTAACAGCTCTTCCTTGGGTTTAGAAAGTTCTAGGTCTCGGACTAAATCATTTAATTCACTCTGGCTAATTTTGTGATGTTCAAATTTACTATCAGGTGCAAAGTCAAGTTTACATTATCTACTTACAGTTTCCTGTCATCAGTAACGTGCCATAGTATAAAAATAAGAAACAACTAGCAATTTACAGTAATTTCTTCACCATAGGGTGCCCAAGTAATTAAGACTTGTCTACACTACTCATGTTGCAATTTTCCTGTTGATCAGTATTATTTTCATTAAATTTCCTTTATCTTAGAAGGCGTCTTAAGAGAGGTGTTCTGCTATTTTTCACACGAGCCCTTAAAGTTTAGGCCAGCCTAAATATAAACTACAGAAATTCCCTGGTCCATAATGATCATGATTCATCACTCTCAGTTAGAAAAAACACTTGTTCGAAACTAATATATACTCTTTTTTTTTTTTTTTTTTTTTTTTTTTTTTTTTTTTGCCTCAACTCTCCGATTAGCTGTAATAACATCAATGATTTTCTATTTTGATAATTACTTATACCAAGTAACTCATATCTAAAGATTAATGACTCATGGATGTTAGAATTAAATAAATTACGACATAGGGAAATAATGAAGCTATTAACAGTGAAGCAACAAGAATCTAAAGTAAGAAGAAATTAGAAACTAAAAGCTTCACTTATCTTAGTAATATTGCAAGTTTTTTGGTACTGACACTGTTTCTAGTTGACTCCAACTCATTCTCAAAGCTATACAAACAAATTTGTTACCATAGTTACTGATGCTCATTTTAATCACCAATCTCTGAAAACAAAAACCATAGCTACTGATTCTCATTTTAATTACCAATCTCTGAAAACAAAAACCATAGCTACTGATTCTCATTTTAATTACCAATCTCTGAAAACAAAAACCATAGCTACTGATTCTCATTTTAATTACCAATCTCTGAAAACAAAAATCTATAAATACAATCTATAGAAGGTATTTCAAAATTCATAACACGGTTCCTGTTTTTTAAAATAAATATCTTTCCGCAAACCATTAAATCTATAGGTCCACTCAGTTGTTTTAATAATTTAACTTCTGGATTAATTTCGTGATTAAATGACCAAAAATGATCTGCCACAGCTGATTTATCAGTTTGTTTATATCTAATATTTCTAAAATGCTCTTTTATTCTGGTTTCTAAATGACGTTTAGCTTTACCAATATAAACCTTATCACAATCCAAACAACTAAACTGATAAATGCCAGATTTTTTATAATTTGGAATTTTATCCTTTTTAGAAAAATTTAGTAAACATTAAATTTATTTTGAGGGACCAAATTTATTCCATATTCTTTAAAAATGTTTGCAAAAATTTTATTGGCCCATGTATGGTAAGTAAACATTTTAAAAATACAACTATCTTTTATTTTTCTGAGGATAGAAACCTGTTTAACAGCCTTTTGATACTTAAATTTTTTATGTATAAAATCCGTATTAAAACCATTAATTACTGCAGTGTTCATAATATGTTTATATTCTGTGTGAACTTCTTCTTTATTAAGGGATATACTTATTAACCTATAAATTAAACTATTGAAAACAGGAAATTCATGTGCAAAAGTACTAAGACTTTTATTTTTTATGTAATTATCAGCGTGAGTAGATTTTCTATAAATACCAAAATTCAATTTATTGTTATGCCTTTTAATTTTTAAGTCTGGGAACGGAAGGCATCCATTATTTTCATTTTTCAAAGTGAATTGTATGGCTTTATCTCGTAAATTTAAAAGTTTTAAAGCATCATATATCTGCACCAAAAAGCTTGCAATATTACTAAGATAAGTGAAGCTTTTAGTTTCTAATTTGTTCTTACTTTAAATTGAGACATGTTTGAAACCCTGAAAGGAAGATTAAGTTACCGATTTCTTGCAAACAGGAATCGATTTTAATCTCCAGTTTACAAAGCAGACATCCGCTGCTACGCAAGGTGGAGGGTTTGACTACTAAGTTAACTTTAGTGAACTATATCACCTATCACATAATATCACGCCCTAAGTTTAGAACATAACTGCTGCCTGAAAATCATCATGTATTCAGTATTCAATCCTCCTCATGTATAAGCGCGAATCTGTTAGATATTATTTTCAATTAATGATACTTGTATCAACGGGAACGTGCAATTACTAGTATATCGTTTTATCTTTATTTGTCTGTCGTTAATGAAAGCAAATAATGAAACAAATTCCACACTGAACACTGCAATACTCATGCTTGTTAGAGAAATAAGTTTTCCCTTTTCTTACTCCTCTAACACTGAATACTTGGAATATCTATAAAACGTTTTTATTAATAATTACTCATGGGTTATGCCCATCCCGTTTATTTTAGTTCAGGCTTTTAAAGCTATCATAGCATCGTGCGGGTGAAATTTCGTCTGGAGCTGTCCTAAAGATTAGAGTGTGAAAATGCTTGTAAGCGCATTCACCTAAGCAATAGAGCTTACACTAAGTACGAATAAAGATGCTATGTTTATGGGAACATGCAGCTTAATTTATTTTTTACTTCTTGCAACCACGGTAAACACAGCAACAAACGTCCTTTCCTTCCACTTGAGCTTTGGAATATTTCATAAATGTAGTACTTACAAGTTTCACTTAATCACTACATATTTGTAGAAACATATGCAAAGAAACAAATCAAATTTGTTACTTATTGGACAAGTTCAAAGCCATAGCCGGAATTCGAACCATGGCTTTCCGTGCCGTTTCTGTAACCAACCAAGCTTCCTTGGCAAGGCTCCTTTTCCGGTAAACCACAAGGTGTTATCAAGCTCATTTTGGGATAATATTGTAACTTTTTTTTGGTTGGGTGTGAAGTAAAGTAGACAGATGTAGTCGAGATAAAGAAACACTTTTATTTCCGTAAACAGTAACTTGTACACTCGTTGCAACAGCAAGAAAGTCTTTTCCGATTCTCCAACAGCACGACTCCGAATTCGTAACACAAAGAACTGTTCCTTCTCCCTGGTGTGACTCCTCGACGCTTCGCATACGTCTCTTCTTTCCGTCGGCACGACTACTCAACCTTCACATACGTCTGACTGACTCTTCTCACACTTTACCGCTATTTATATCTCCCAGGCACTATTCTGGAAGCTTCAGGAACGTTCACTTATTGCGGCGAGATACAAAGCAGAGAAGATTCTCGAAGTGTCTATCCTTTTCTCTCTTTCGGCAAGCGCCCCAACAATGCGGCCATGCTCTGTCTCTTTCCTTCGGCTCCTTTGCGGTAGTGCCGACAATAATGCGATGGGTGACACTGCTGTTGTCGGCAATTAGATGCGGCGAGCGCGGTGACAATATATCACAATGGCGCGTTGCACTCTCGTAACTGCTTTAAGGCTCGGCCTTCATAGCTAAACACTAGCAGGTCAACCTGTGATAATTAATTGCTCCTCCATATACGTTGGGGCCTAAATGGCCTCATTGTACACGGACCCTTGAACTTCACTCTCACTCACTCACTCACTCATGAACTTCACTCTCACTCACTCACTCACTCGCTCCATACATATCGTGTGCAGGCTGAAGTTGGAAAGACAGAATCAGATCGAAAATTTCAACCCATGGGCGGTATTTGAACCACGGATCTTTGACTTTCCGTGCTGTTGTTTTAAACAACTGAGCTGTCCTGGTAATATGTCGATACATCAAACTTTCCAAATTTAACCTATACACGTCATGCGTGGAAGAAAAATTAACTGTCATGTGTAATAACTTGGTTAAATAAGTAACTAAAATTAAATCTAACTATGACGAATTTTGAAACGGATCAAGAATGCTATTATGTATTCTTTACCTCTGAAGGATATGGGGATCAGTGATTGAGGAGAACTTCAGCATTACGACCAAGACTAGTCCTACTGCACCTACTAAATCTCCGGAAGCAAATGGTGAGGTGATAACAAGAGAGTTCGAAAGGCGACAGGCGCACTGCAGCGAGGTCCCTAAGGTTTCCAGACCGAAAATCTCCGAACGCCTTCGGCATACCCCCATATCCTCATTAGTAGATTCGGGCAGAAGGTGATAGGCCTCCCTAAGATATTGACGTATGTCCTTGAGGGAATGTGTTTCCTCGGAATGTGTTTCCTTCTCAGAAGTATGTGGTGCTAATAAACGAATCCAGCATTTAAATGTTTATACTGTGCACTCCGAGCAGTCTGGCGGTACATTCCTTATGGTACTGTTTTTCTTGCGGATTATCCGTTTATTAGTGCTTCCATTTGCAATACTGGCTGTCATGTCTCCCATAGACTCTTGGGCAGCCAGAGCAGTCAGGAATATTCCGTAGTATAAAACATTTATGGCTTTATGAAACAAGAAGCGAAAAATAAAGCAGTAGTTTCCGTGTGGATGTCCAAAGGTTGCACTATTTTACATAGACTGTACAAATCTTCAGCAGATTTGTACATACATCTCTCGTCTCAGCTTGCACCATTCTTTGAGCTGCAGAAGTAAGTAGGTGACTCGCACCGTAGCTCTCTGTTAAAACATACAAATGCCAAAATCGCGAGTGCTACCTGTATATACCAGGAAAGAAACAGTTCTCTCTCCAAAGCACATCCTCGGCATTCGTTGCAAACGACCGTCCACTGCTTTGCTACAAGATGAAGCAAACGAAGTGATAACTTGTAGAACTTAATTAAAATAAACGACAGAGACTGGAGAATTTTATTACTAGTAAGCTCTCTTCAACTTCTTCAAGCTATGAATATCACGCAACACCGTTTTAGTTTGCATACTTGTTCTTCATTAATCTGAAATAAAATTGGATTTGCTATGCTTCCAGGCAGCATTGATGATGAATCAATACAATTAAAGTTAAAAATAGTAAATAGTTCGCGCCTACATTCATCAAATTGCCCAGCTATTTTCCGCTTGCTTTAATTAAAATGGTCATAAAACTATTTGTAAAGGAGTAGACTTTATTAAAGAGGGTCACCAAGGTTTTGGAGAAGTACTGGGTCATCCATACACCGTGTCTACGCAGCTGAGATGGCAACATTAACAGCGTTTGTGCGGGAAGAGGTGAGTAGTCTGCAGTGATACCCGTAACTGGTTTCTTCTTGGTCTCGCAACGCAGTTTACATCTAGTTTCAGTAAGAACGACATCTGAAGTAATAGACAATAATATGCATAGTTATTATATTCCACATCGAGTGTTTATTTATGACTCGTATGCCCGTGCAGAATTCACCCGTGCTGCCTTGTAATTATTTGAAGATTACTTAAAGCTGTGAGTGTTGTCTCTGAAGAACGTAAAAGATAACGCGTATAAATAGAATCCACATACTTTAGACAAACTTAAAGGTAACGTTCGCCAAGAAGGCAATTCATTTTCTCAAAGAGAGCTACGAAAAGTAGTGGTTAATCTCATAAGAAGATGTCAGAAAGGAGTTAAAAACAAATCAAGTGGTTTCCAGCATCTCTTTTGGTAACATCGGTGAGCAGACGATTTTGAAGTACATTTGAATTTATTAGGCAATTGCTGTAAAATGGGTGCTCGTATTAGCCGGCGGAGAGGAAGCTATAAACCAGAGGTGCGCAACAGCGGATTCGTGAATCCCTGTGATTCATGAACCTTTCGCTGTATAATTATGCAACCCAAGGGTACACAGCCCCTTCCTTAATTCATAACAGGAGTTCAAAGGTCATTTTTCAACCGGTATCACTGGAGGAGTTATACACGTGTCAACACCATCTCATTTGTAACAAGATATTACATGGTTTTCTTCGAGCGAACAGTGAACCGCTTTATTGTAGATATCATGCCGCATACAGCGAAAAAACTAGTTAGTGGTTTCAGATCTAGGTTTTATGTATGTTGTATACATTTTCTGTTATTATTATTATTATTATTATTATTATTATTATTATTATTATTATTATTATTATTATTATTATTATTATTATTATTATTATTATTATTATTATTATTATTATTATTATTATTATTATTATTATTATTATTATTATTATTATTATTATTATTATTATTATTATTATTATTATTACTATTATTATGATGATGATGATGATTATTATTATTATTATTATTATTATTATTATTATTATTATTATTATTATTATTATTATTATTATTATTATTATTATTATTATTATTATTATTATTATTATTATTATTATTATTATTATTTCTTAGTGATGTTTACAGACTTAGAGCGTACCAAAGTCCTAGGAGGTTTACAATCTAAACATAACAAACACACCTTGACATTTGAGAACTCTCTTAAGCAACAAATCATAGTATGAAATACTTATTTCAAATGTATAAAATCACTTGATACTGTGCCAGACTAATTAGTTGTAATCCCATTCTTGAAAAGCCAAAAACCGGGTATACTTGGCAAAAATTCCATAATTTCAGGAATTTTGAGAATGGCATTTCAGTGTTTATTACCCCTTTTACCGTAGATGTAGTCAATGTAAGAGTTAACTGGAAATGTGATCTCATAGATCTACAGAATAACATTTTGCTGTTTAACGACGCAATTGCCAGGATCACAGCAGCCTCGTCGGTGTGCCGGAAATTGGTACCGCAGGAGTTGTTTTAATTGCCAGTAAATCTACTGGCATGGAGCGCTTGTTTTTAAGCAGGCTTAAGCCACTCCTCTAACCAACAAGAATGTTAGGCGGGTTACGTGCACAGTAGAGTCGGACCAGATACTATTCTACCCACCCCTGCTACAGACCATCGGCCGAGCGACATCCGCCTCAACAGCACAACACAATGTACGGAGACACAATATATGGATTATCTGTAGTAGAGCTTGAATTGAAGAGAGAGAGAGAGAGAGAGAGAGAGAGAGAGAGAGAGAGAGAGAGAGAGGGTGGGTGGATTCCATGAGGTAAGTGTTAAGTGTGCTTCCTTGATATCTGAACTTTAGAAATAGATCAAGGAATCGGCCGAGTACAGGCAAACAGAACCGTTCCAAATAGAATTCCTAGTTTGCTCCTTCAGGAGAGTACCATGACCATTATAATAATTTTTCACTGAATGTTACCACAAACATTTTGTATTACTAATTCAGGTGAAGAATGATACCTACATACAGGAAAGATGTGAATGTCATTGGTTGAACTGAACCTCGTGGAGGTCCTACTTCCTGAATGATGATGAAAATGTTTAAGCCAACTTGAGTAAATTGAGTAACGTCAGACAACTGGATCATGTCTCTAAGAAAATGCTAGCTGAGAGCCAGATCAAAGAGAATGAGATTTGCAATTTGCATTTTAATCAAACCATTTAAACGAAATGAAACTTGGGATGACAACCGCATACCGAGACTATGTATGGACGAGATTCTGAAGTAATGCTTTTCTTGTTCACACAATTTGTCAACTGCACACGCACCGCTACGGCTTGTAGCTGTGTGTTAAGGGCTGTGCTGGTGGCAGGGATTGTACGCACCACCAGAGTCGCAACACCATCGCATACTCGCCTATCAGCTGCAGAGTCATGCCTGAATGCCGAGAAACCATGAAAGTGGAAAGCGTGATTAGGCTGCAGATGGGTTTCTTGTAGGCAGACGATTGATGGAGAACGTTGAGAAACGAAATGCTATATTTGCGGAGCACGTGCTCGGAACCCATTAATATTTCATTGGGTTATTTTCTTCGATTAGTGGTTGTCTTTTTCTTTTTCGTCTTTACCTTAGCGCATTTTGGAATGATGGATTGGGATTTTGATGAGGGATTTGCTATCCTCCGATGACTCCTTGGATGCTCAGGAGTCGGAATTTACTCTGCGGCTCACGGAACGGGAGCGGGACCTCAACGAGAATGTGCGGCTGGTGGCGTGAACAATAGACCTGGACGGAGGTCTGTTGACAGGTGGGCTACGTTTGCGAACGTCATGGGAGCTCTCTGCACGGCTGAAGTTCTAGTTGCCTGTGCAATTGTAACACGAGACGGTGGAGAGGTACTTGCCGGTAGGTCCGTCTGACTACAAGCATCTGCAACAGGAGCGTGCTGTATGCCAACAATGTTGACAGGAGTGCGTCGGGCAGCAGAGGCACAGCGAATGGTGGTCGGTGGTTTGAACTGCTCAAAGCGGCGACGCGCTTCCAGAAAGGTAACGTGTTCTTCCACACGCAGTTCCTGGTACACTTCTCATCCAGAAACTTCGAACACTTTTGCGAGCTAGATGGATGTCTCCTTCCACAGCTAACACAGTACGGGTCACGGGTACACGCTGTGCCCTCATGTGCCGGTAAACCACAACGCTCACAAAGAGCAAGATGGTTACACTGTTTTAGTATGACCGAACATCTGGAAGCAGCGCATAGGATTTGGAACATACTGCCGGACAGGGGCATGCTCATAACCGCAAAATATGTATTTTGACAGCACAGTACCCTTGTAAATGAAAAACCTGTCCGTAAAGGGTACTTTTTACCATCCTGCTTGCGCGAGAGCAGGTACGTCTGACAGACTGGCTGATCGGCAGGCAGGTGGCTATCGCCTCGTTAGTCAGACCATCGAGACTGATGGTAGTAACAAAACCCCCTACACTAGTTAAGTGATTTATGTGAGCTATCCGTATGGGGTCGGACCCCAACAAACTCGCTTTCATTAGTTTCTGAGACTTGTCTGCGGTAATCCCCTCAATCAGCAGCATACCGCTCAGAGTCCCGTAGAGTTTTTAGTGGTCCAAAAATCCTTTCTACCTCGCGCTTTATATATAATTGGCTGAGGACTTTGGTCGTTTTACCATCATAAGCCAAGGTCAAAATAAAAAAGGGTCAATGTGAGGGGCTTTGTGCGGATACATGTTTGATAGATCCCCTTCCGGAACCATCGGCGTCAGCCTGCCATCTGGCTGTCAAAGAAGAAAGACACCAAATCTCCACGATCTGTACCACCATGGAGAACTCCCCATGACTAGCCTCAAAGCATACATCAGACGGACTACCCTCCGATCCGCACTGCTGGTCCACATGGGTAAATCATTCACCACGCACACCCCGGCTTTATGCTCATACCACAGGAATAACCGCCTGTGGCTCCCCACATTGGGCACATGGCCGTCGGGGAATTAACAGAGGCCGGGCCCTCAGAGAGCTACATACGTGGGTGTACATGACTGTGTGGACGGGCTCCGCACCTAAAGCTACACATGGGGGCAGTGTGAAGGATCCGCCCAACCTTCGCGCCTGAGACTTCCTAAGAGCACACATGTCAGTGTCCTCACTGAGAAACCCTAGGAGAGGACCATGGAGATAGAAAAGATGCCTGCTGGTGAGACAAGAGTTATTAAGCTAAGGCCTTAAACAACAATGATGATAATAAGCCTAGAAAAGGAAGAGGTTGATGAATAGTAGAAACATAACCAGCTACAATGTGGCAACAGTTGATGGGCATGGAAGGGAGCAGCTCGAGATCCCAGGTGCGCCAAACCCGTACCTACCGTAGTAGGCCCCTGGCGGGGGGGGGGGGGGGGGGGCGTTTTCGAGATACCGTTACTATCGGTTTGCATTTTTCGCTGCTTCAATTTTAAGTGCTGTCACGATTCGCTTGGTATTCCCGATGCGTTGGAAAGAGTATGTAATTACAGAGTCAGCATGTAGGGACCTGCTTTTAAACTTCTGAGATATCAATGTTCACATCTCAAGTTTCACAAGTACAGTCTTCTCAAGGATACAAGATGACACGGAACTATAAACTACTGTAAAATAAACTCTGCAAATGTCCTATATATGCTTAACGGAGAAACACAAGTGTTTTATTATTCACTAAATTAAAAAGAATGTCCACCGGCTGATTTGTATCTACTAGGAAATGGAAATGTAGCTGTTGCTGAAAATATGTAATTTTTTAGTAGTGTTTAAGGGCCGCTTTTACTACATGCGGCACCGCAGGTGGTGACACTAATGATGCGTGGAGTAAAGAGGGAGCACCGGTGGAATGAGCTGGCGGGGAAGCCGTACAACCCAAAGTAAATCGGCCCCTACGCCGCTTTGTCCACTACAATTTCACATGAGTTTGCCTGGGATCGAACCCGGGCTGCTTTGATGAGAGACCAATTATCTAACCACTCGGCCATGGCTTGGCCATGTAAATGTGTAACTTAAAGTGTATGGAAAGATAAACGTTTGTAAGTATATATACCTATGTATAAGTATATCAAGTAGATCAATAAATGAAGTGCGTGAAAAGATGCTCAAATGAGACCGCGTTCCACAAAGCTTAAAGTTACTTTGTCTTCTCAGATTAAGCGAAAACCCTGGAGAAAACCTTATCCGAATAACTCGCCCAAACTGAGATTCGAATTCGGGACCTCTTGGATGTGTTGCAGACACACTACCGCTACACCACAGTGGTGGACAAGTAAGGTGTTTAGAAACTATACAAAAGTATACGATCGTGGTTAGAGAAATACAAATGAGGAACTCATCAGATCCTTTTCCCTAGCTTCGCTTTACATAGTTTAGTACTGGAGCCAGAAAAGGTATTAAATCCCAAAGCTTGCTTTATTTGGTGAAACAAAAGGCAAAAATAAATTTTCATGTAGTATGAGCACAATTATTCTTCCATATTAAAAACTAGGATTCTCATATTCACCTCAGTGAATACATTAATAACCTTACTTTGTAATTTATTTTGAAGGCTCTATCTGTGATCACTGTTGAGTCATATCTAATCAACTGGACAAAAATTTGTAAGTTTAATTAAGGTTTCCCCTAATTTATAGTAGCCTAACTCCAAGTAGTGCCTCTTATCCTCAGATTTTCCAGCTTAGTTTGGTAATAATTGTGCAATCCTTCCATTTAAAATACCAACACGCGCGCTGAAACAAGTAGTATGAAACACAGATAATCTAAACCACTTATAAATACACTACACATTTCAAACAAAACGTTAATGGAGCTTAATTCTGCAGATTTGTGTTATCATTAGTACATCTTATACTGAAGGACCTGCATTAGCCTCTGTACCTATATAACTTTTCCAGTGAATGTTTCATCTACTTTTTGTTTTACCATTTTAGATAATATTCAACTAGTATGAAGTCGACTTCAAAGCCGCTCAGAGAATTGAAGGCATAATGGTTTATCATGTCACTATCCAAACTCGTATTTTATTCAAAATAAAGTAACAAACAGTAAAATTGTATTTAGAATGTACTCGTAGAAAGTTTTAAGAATATAATCGGCTTGAAACTCTCTCAAGAAATCTTCAATGCCATAATCCGTATAGGTTTGTTAAATTATTATGATCCATGCTATTCATAGACGAATAGATAAAACTAGTTTTTCCATAGCTTTTCAAATACTCCAGGGTTTCGAGACATGAATATCTGTTGAAATTGAGATATCGAAGCTTTACTTTGGGTCAAACGATATACATCCTCTACTAAAGTGGGCAGCAGGGGATATGAAAATATTTACTGAACCACAATTGAAATTGTCAATATTATCACAACGTAGAGGCACCTTTATTGTGGGGCTAAACTACAAAGTTGTTTTAAATTTCTCTGTGCTACAAGGCAAGCCATTGTATTCTAGATGAATAACCCCATGACTTTATTTTTGGGAGTCTAAAAGCAAGCTCTGAAAATAAAACCAGTCGGTTCAACATTTGAATACACTAATCTCTTAATATGAAATCTCTTTGATAAACTGATTTAAGGCTTATTTTCGAAACAGAAATTGCTTTATAAGCATGATGAACAAAATATAATTAATTGGAACAGATTGCGCGTATCACAGCTTTTCATGAAGAGGTTTCTTTTTTCCGGAATAAAATGCTCTGCCTGCACAATGCTTTGTAATAATAGACGTTCTTTTATTTACATTATAAATCAGAAAAAATATCAAATGGAATGCGAACAGCCAACCGTTTCTTCTTTGTCAATTTCGCAGCGATGCGTACAATGCACTATACGCAGATTAACAGACAAAAGGTTCCAAGAGGGTTGTTTTTCATAATTTAGCGTGCATTAGACAATAGGATAAGTATATAACAATCGTTTGATGTGATATAGCGGTAGCTGGGATCTTTTGAAACTTTACTGGAACGAAATTCCATTGGAGTTCACATGTTCAAACTTAAAAGCTTATCAAGGGAGAAAAACAAATATACCAAGAGCACAGACTCTTAGGGGTATAAGTACAGATATTTGTATTAATAATTCAGGACAGTGTAAAGAACAATATTACATCAATACTTGCTTCATTTGCGGACTTATAATTTTTCTTATTAAGAGTAGTGTGTTTTCAGGTCGGTTAGTTCCTCCAAGTAGGCTTGGCACACGAAAGCCATAGTGTTTATTTGCCCTGACAGGCGTAACGCATAGTGGGCAGATTTCGCGATAACGAATACTGTATATCAAAGCCGAGTTCAAATCTGTTCTACAAGAGCAATTACCTCACATTACCTAGGCCAGCAGATCACGAATTGAAACGTGAAGAAGTGGAAGCAAAACGACTAGCCTACACCGACAGGCGCTTTTCATTTCGCGGCGCAGTTACGACAATGCAAAACGAATCAGGTAGTAAATTATTTCATTGGTTTGTTGGAGTCGTGTTAGGCTAAGAGAGAAAACAGCTCACACACCGAAGTGGATATACTTTTATGTCTATACCCCTAACATCCTGTAGATGAAAGAACTTCTCTTAAATTAAGCTGGTACTGCAGTTTGTACAAAAGCGTGGATCCGTATCATAAACAAATACTATAATGTTCACTCCCTTAGATAAATTCTTAAAGGTTATGTAAATATATAATCGCCGAGTTAGGAGGTGATTTTACCTGTATAGATGTACTAACGATCATAAATCTATTTCAGCGTTTAATGCATACATTTTTGGGCGTGCGTTGATAAAGTCTTATCAAATTTAAACTGAAATAATATCTATGCATTTGTAGCCCTCTGAGATTATGTGACTCAGATGGCCACAGAGGACACGGTGCAGAATCATTTATTTATGTGATTATTAATCTTTAGATGTGCTCACTTCGATGGGGTGACAAAATATGAAAGTATCTACAAAACGAATCTAGCTGGATCAAGGTAGACCAGTCCAAAAGTTGCAGACCAAAAAGTACCACATTCGGATCGCTTGTCATTCTAGAATGTAGAGAGTCCTAGTTCTTTAATTTGTCGAAACTATGCTTGAGAAAGGTGAAAGCAAGACCCACATATAGCTGCAGATGACCATACAACTGAAACAGTATTATGAATGCTAGGTTCTACATCAATGACCATAGTCCTCGGATTGAAGTTGAAATTTAGCCCTTGTTTATAATGTTACCACACTCCAGATCTATGGAATGGTGAAATGTAGCCACTTTATTCATTTGGGCTCTTCTCGTAGTCATTAGTTGGTCTTTATGCCGAAATCGACGTATGCGCAGATAGTTTCTGACAGCTGTACCTACGAGTAACTTGTGCCTGCTTATACGGTAGCGTTAATCGTTTTCTAAAAATATTTTTTCGTCATTGAAAATGGCAACGCTGAGCTAATAGGTTTAGTCCTCACACATGCCAGTGGTCTGTGTTGCACGCGACCGGTGTGTGCCATCAGATGTAAACAAAACACTCGTCCAGTGCGTTCACCGTACCGCTGAAGCGGCCACAATCTCGGGCAAATCGACGAATCGAAATGTTATGCCTGAAAGGTGTGAATGTAACTGAAATGAGGCATTGATTCAATGAATAATTAAGATTCTTTTTTCCATGGTGAATAAAGCAGTAAAATGAATCAATCCAAACCACGTATTTTAGAGTTAAAGCAACGCTTACATAAAGGGATACAGATTTTCCTAATAAGGAATATTTATTATTTATTATTATTATTATTATTATTATTATTATTATTATTATTATTATTATTATTATTATTATTATTATTATTATTATTATTATTATTATTATTATTATTATTATTATTATTATTATTATTATTATTATTATTATTATTATTATTATTATTATTATTATTATTATTATTATTATTATTATTATTATTATTATTATTATTATTACTATTACTACTGCTACTGCTACTGCTGCTGCCGCTGCCGCTGCCGCCACCGCCACCGCCACCGCCACCGCCACCGCCACCACCACCACCACCACCGCCGCCACCACCGCCACCGCCACAGCCACCACCACCACCACCACCACCACCGCCACCGCCACCGCCACCGCCACCGCCACCGCCACCGCCACCGCCACCGCCACCGCCACCGCCACCGCCACCGCCACCGCCACCGCCACCGCCACCGCCACCGCCACCGCCACCGCCACCGCCACCGCCACCGCCACCGCCACCGCCACCGCCACCGCCACCGCCACCGCCACCGCCACCACCGCTGTCGTTTACAAGGTCGGCAACTGCTAACACTCGACGATGTGCCGCAAATGTAAAATAGGAAAACGCATGACGGGTATTGTCTTCTAATTCGTCAAATATGTCAGGATTTGTTGTATTAACTTTATTTTTAACCATTCCTTCTAATAATGAGCACGTGGGTTTAGATTAGGAGGAGCCAATTATTCTGTCATCAAACAGCGACTTTCTTGAAATTCTTTCCACAGCAGCCGCTATCTCGTCTATTCTTTCCTTGGTTAAATATCTTGGCTATGTTTCTTTCTGTCAAATACAGATGCAGTCTGGACAGCTTAAAAATTATAGATTTGTTAGAAACGCTCATACCAGGGAGTTTCTCTATACATACAAGCTGGCAGTCCGAGCAAACTTAACATAAACATACGCTGTTCTGTGTTACACATCATGCTAAGTAAGCACAGCCAACACAACAAGAAGATAG
The DNA here is from genome assembly GCA_030765045.1 of Tenodera sinensis. Taxonomy (NCBI): domain Eukaryota; kingdom Metazoa; phylum Arthropoda; class Insecta; order Mantodea; family Mantidae; genus Tenodera; species Tenodera sinensis. Next base: position 162,723,555 of record CM060962.1, read on the forward strand.
CCTCACACACTATTTATACTATACACAATGCCAAACTGTGTTTGACTAAACTGGGAATGAACATCAAGTAAGCTGGCGTAGACCTGACATTAAAGCCGATACCTAGGAAGTCATATTTGGGGGCCGCCAATCGCGAAATTTAAAATAAATTTCTCAAAATTAATAAGAGATTAAAAAGCAGATATTGAGGCCGTTCTCTCAGTTTATTCATTGTTATGGTATGAGCTATTGGGGCAATATTATTCTGTATATATTTTATAATAATTATGCTAACCATACTATACAAGCATTTCCAAATTGTTGCATGATAAACAAACATATTCTAAGCAAATTGGTGAACTAAAACAATTGAATTGTTTGAATATAGCAACTGTGTGTTGTATATTAAATATCAAAGGTTAAATGATTGTAGAAATGAACATTCAATTTTTTTGCTCTAATTAAGTGTCATTTTAATTGGAACCAACGGTGCAGCGAAACATTCATTTAATTTTGTCGATACGATTACATTCTAAACCTTGTACAGCCCACTTCACATTCTGTAATTAAAATTAGAACTTTGAAAAGGTTGCAGTTAAATCATCTATGAAAATTATATAAAATATAGTCGGTAGATATGCAGAGAAAATGCAAACATTTTGATATAATTAGACATAATGCCTGTTCTCCCGAGCATTCGGTTCCATCTCCATAGTGCAGGGGAACTTCTGCAGTGTGCAGAGCTGGTGTCTGTTTAAATTAGTGTGGAATAAAGTATATAGCTAATACTGATAGAGAACTATTCATTCATTCATTCATTCATCCATTCATTTTATGCATTTGCTTACTTTTCTCAAAAGAATGAGCTAGGATTGTGAAACTATGACAAGTTTCGGAGGGGGAACCTAGGACCCCAAGAAATGAAATGTTTTGCGCCTATGCTCCTAAAGGGACGCTCCCAGGGAATGAGGCATTCGGTGAGACGATAATAAGGTTAGAGAGACTGAGGAGAGACGACAACAGAGGGTAGGGTTCCTAATAAATTCACATTTTAACTCCCCGGTGGCACTCGTGCAATCGGCTTCCCAGCCGCCCGTACGGGCTTACACATCCCCTTGGGTGCCTGGGACTTGCAATTCTCCCCCGATCCGGAGGACTAGGATTTACAGAGAGCAATCACGCACGCCGAAACTCCCGCAGAGGAACCCCGAAATAGCCAACTAGGATAACAGTGAAATTAAATCAGAAGTGAGGTTAAATGGAGGAGCAGAAAATTCGGGAGATTCAATTACCTTTCCCAGCATACGCCTAGCGACCGAGTGAAACCTCCGAGAAACCCATAGGTCAGGAAGGTCAACCACGGGTATCGAACTCAGCACCTTCCGAATGTGGATCACAAGCACTACCGCCTGAGACACCCCGCTCAGTAAGAACTAGCTAAAATGCACCTTTACTCCACCATGTCTGCTTTCGTTATTCAACTTCCTAAACATATAGGCAGAAGCACACCATCAGAAGAATGTTCAATGTACGCAAATGGTTACTAAATTGTACTGGATGGACGCATTAATTTGTGCAATTATTATCTATACTAGATCCGCTCTAAGAAACACAGTTTGGTATAACTCCGCGCAATACACATGCAGCATAAGCAGTTGATGTGCAATAACTGCTCTCTTTCTGTAAACCAATTATTTGATTATTTTCTGTTTCCAAATGACAATAAAATCATTACACGTATTCATTAGTGCACTTTAAAAGTTATACCATAAAGAAAATATAGGATCTGTTTTCTACTCTTTGTTTACCTTAAGTATTTCGGGAGGAGTATAACTGCACTGATGTGTGTGTGTCTTTGTGTGTGTGTGTGTGTGTGTGTGTGTGTGTGTGTGTGTGTGTGTGTGTGTGTGTGTGTGTGTGTGTGTGTCCTGGAAACATTACTGCTGACAAAACACTACGACAGGCGGATTAGAACTTCATAGAACTTTGCTTATTGTGAAACGTGTCATTTCAAACTGAACATAGTCCATTATTGTTTCATCTACAGTCTGATTACTGGAGGAGACCTATGTATTCTATCACGCGCACTGTCAGCTGAGCTGTGCTGATTTTGTTGATTTTGTCGACTTGTGTAGCAAACCCAATCTGGGAAACGAACCACAGTCTTGGCTACAGGTACGGAGTTGTTGCTCAAAATTGAGGTTAGTGTAGATCCCAGACCAGTGGACTGGTGCGCGGAAGCGTATCTCGCATAATCCAGTAGCACGTGTGCGACGGTGAGTCGAGCATCGCATGTCGAACAGACAGGCGCCGGCTCACCACGCAGAAGATGACCGTGACTGGCTCGCGCGTGACCTTTCTTCAGGGGGCAAGAATAAATTTAGCCCGCCTAGAATTCCTGCAGGAGCTCAGTCAGGGCTACAAACTGTCTTTAGTTGTCCTCAGCTGGGTGCCAGCCAACGCTTCCCAAGACTGCTGCCAGACCGATAGAAGATGGCGGCGGAAGTACCACTGAACATCCGTATAGGGTAAACTATGGTAGAAGACTGCGGTAAAAGATATGGAAACCTTGCGGCTTCATTGCCCATTCCCGATTGGCCTGTACTGCATATAAAGACGAACTGGTATCCGCGTGAGAGTAATTGAGAGATGAGTGTCTGAATTTTAAAAACGAACTTGGACGTAGCAAGGAACTGTTGCGTGGTCTGAATAGCTCTCAGAGGGTCGGAGCATAGGAAGCGAAGGGAAGCTGACTATTTCGGGAAGCTGTTGTCTACACGACTGAAGATATCTTTGACACAGGAATTGTGCGACACAGTAGGGGGTGGCGGGTACTCGCTGGCAGGTCAGTCTGAGTTGACGCATTTGGAACGGTAACGTGCTGTAAGCCGACAGTAGCAGCAGGAGGGCGGTGAGCCGCCGACGAGTGGCCTAGGTTGGTGGCAGGTTAGAGCTGTTCGTAGCGCCAACGCGCTTCCGCAATGTCAGCTGCTCCTTAGCGCACAATTCCTGAATGCACTTGTTATCCGAATACTTAGGATAAGTGAGCTAGATGCATGGTTACCCACACAGTTTACACAGCATGGGTCCCCAGTACAAGCCGTGTCCTCGTAAGCCGGTAAGCTACAGCGTTCACAAACCTCAGTATGGTTGCATTAGGTCCTGATATGCCCGAATCTTTGGCACTGAAAACAGCGCATAGGGTTCGGGAAATTCGGCCGCACTGCGGCACGTTTGTAGCCGCAATAGAGGTATTCTGGCAGCCGAGTAACCGTGAACGTAAAAAATATTGTACGTAAAGGACGCTGTTTACCATCCTGTTTCCGAGTAAACTGATATGCGTGACAGACTCGCTGATCGGAGAGGCAGGTGACGATTTCTTCATTGGTGAGACCGTCCAGGCTGGAAGTCATCATAACTCCCCTAAACGAGTTTAACGTCTTATCTGGGGTATCCGGATAGGGTAGCACTCCAACAAACTCTCCTTTAATAGCTTCTGTGACTGGTCTCCACTAATCACCACATGCCTTCTATGTTCCGTTCATAACCGGGCCACAAATCCTATCGACTTCCTTTCATTGCCTTTCCTTCACATTGCCAGATCAGCATCAAGAACTGTCAATGAGGGTGAGTTTGCGCAGATTCATGATGGATTGTTCCCCATTGTGTCGGCGTCAGATTGGTATCCGGGGTCAAAGAAGAAAGGCACCATATCTTCACGGTCTGTGCCACAGTGGAGACCCCTTCATGACTGACCTTAAAGCGTACTTCAGAGGGACTACCCTCCGATCTCCAGTGCTGGTCCACATGGGTAAACCGTTCACCTCGTACACAACGGATTTATGCCCCTACCACAGGAATAACCGCCTGTGGCTCCCCACTTTAGGCCACGCCACCTCACCGCAGTCAACGTCGATTCAGGGGTCTTGTGGTTGATTATACCGGGGTTCCGTCAGCGGTAACACCTCCGGCCGGTGATACTAAACCGAATTCACACGTTCTAGGCAATTATTTTCTTCCTGTTTCCGTATTCAATATGTTGCAGTAATAGTTGAGTTTCTTTATGGAACAGAATTCCAATATAAATCTAGTATTTGGCAATTAAATAACTTTCTTTATATATAATGTTCGGAGTTTATCAAATCGTATTAATATTATTCCTTTATTTCGACGATAATTTCAATTAACTATTATTTCTGCCTCAGGCACCAAGAACATTACAACGATTTTGCCTTAGATTTTTCAATACACCCGAAATATTTCGAATCAAGATTTAATTAATTAATTCCAAAGAGGACTGACACAGTGGTTTGCAAATGATATCTTCTTTCAAAACGTGCAGCACTAATTGCTTCCATAATTAATACATCTGGTACTCGAGGTATTATTAATGGACGACATTTCGTAATATTTTATTTTCTTCTGTTGACACATCTATATACAATATTAATGTTTAGATATGATCTTGGTCCTCTTACTAATGTGTAAACAACAAATGAAGAAATTCTTGAAGTGGTATCTTATTTTATGGATCAACATTTGTACGTCAATCATGATTCTTATCGTTATTTTAATTAACCTAAAGCACGCAACTTTTCTTTATTTTATTTTACTGTCGTGACGAGTACCTATGGCGTCATAGCCAATGTAATATAGAAGTTCTGAAACATTTTATTGAAATAAATTGGAGTATTTAGACGAAGCTAATGTTACTGTTTACATAATACGTTAATTATCCATCCTAGAACCACTTATATGTGATAATAGCTAATAGTATATCCATACAAAGGCTAAGCAATTGCTTCAAAGTACACTGCATGCGAATTTATATTAGCACTGATTCATTTAAATAATTGGTTTTACTTTTCGATGAATTACGATGATCTGCACTTTTTGTTGCCATAAGAGCCTGTCAATATACGTAATTCCTGTTTTCAAGCTTATAGACACTCCGATGTACGAAGTACAAGACTCGCTGCGTTTGCTGCAGTTTGGAAGTTTCGTGATTGAACAGCCATGAGAAGCGAATGCGAATAATTGGTAATGCTAGAATAGAAGCTTTGAATCCGACATTCCATCTCCATTCATATCACGTTCTTATTGGAAGGAGGTATGTCCCAACACGTAGGCGCTATACGTGTTCGGTCCTTTAGGATAGACGTACGCGCTGCAAATTTCATTGGAAATAATCCTCTGATGCCACAAGCATTAACAGCCTAGATCGATCAGATTCGACAGATCTGTAAACTGATTCTTGGTTGTTCTTTGTTTCTTTTTGTTTCATTTTCTGTTGTCGTATCGGGAATCTGACTTGAGAAACAACTGATGGTGACTGGTTGAACTGTAGGTTTACTTGACCTTGCTATTTTATTCATTTTTACAGTTCTCTGTCGAAACCCAGGTATCGAATGCGAGATATCTGTGTTGAGAAGCCAACATTCGACTACAGTACCAGTCTATTTTGATGTTCTATTTTCTTAAGGTAGAGAAATACAATCAAGGCTGAGGAATCATGTACATTTAAAGCCTCGGCCAAGGAGTTTAACCCAAATGATAATAACGATCACATAGTTGGAAGGTTGGTAATGGTGCACTGAAGACGTGTTTTGAGGAGCTCTTGGATATCCATCAATTACTTCTATCACGTATGTACTAATGACTTAAGTAACAATACTCTAAGGCAGGAACGTATCTATGAACACTCTAATATAATAATTATCAAGCAGCAGCAAAAAGTGTGATAGAAATTCGCATTAATAATCAGACCCTGCTAACCCACCGAGTAACAAAACACCATCGACATATTTCAAAACTGCCAACCCAACAAAATCATAGTACTGCACTGTAACCTTGAACAAGACATCCTCAACTCCGCATAATCAGCTGTTCTACGAGCGCAATATTCAATCACCAGTTTTTAATAATGGACTCTTGTTACGTGTGTAATATAAAATTCTCTGGAAGAGGTGAGAAGACAGACAAACTACAATGTGTCGAATGTGGCCGAACAGCCCATTTAAAATGTTTGAGTATTCGAAAAGAAGATTTAGATTTTCTCAAGCAAGGTTCCGCGTCAATGAAGTGTGCAAACTGTACTAGAAGGAAAGGTGATGCAGCGCCGGTGGCTTCCGCGATAGTTACAGAAGAATCAAGTTCAGGGATTATGGAAATACTACAACAGATCAAAAATGACATAATTACGATAAAAACGTCTCAAAGAACACTAGAAACGGATCTGGGAAAATCAATTGATTGCTGCCATGAAAAACTTGATACTAGTTTAAAAAATCAAGAAATATACTCCAAAAAGCTAGAAGAAACACTAAAAATCTTGGAAGAGGTCAGAAATGAAAATTTAGCATTGCATAAGGAAAACAAGGAATTAAAGGAACGTCTGGAAGACCTTGAGCAGTACTCAAGAATTAATATGCTGGAAATTCACGGCGTGCCTTCTCAACCCCTGGAGAACACCACTGAAGTGATTAAAACCATTTGCAAAACTCTTGATGTAAAAATAGAAGATCATGATATTGATGTTTGTCATCGCTTAAACTTAAATCCTTTGTCTCAGCTACCTAGTCCAATCGTCGTTAAGTTCTGTAGAAGATCAACTAAAGAAGAAATACTAGGAAGACGGCGTGTCAAAAGGAATCTGTCCACTTTGGACTTAGGGTTTACGTTCAGCAATCCTGTCTACATCAACGAGAGTCTCTGCCCAACTCGAAGACGTTTGTTTGCTAAATGCAGGCAAATCCGGAGATCTGCCAACATAAAGTATCTGTGGACGAGAAATGGAAAAATATTTATGAGGAAAGAAGACTCTTCGCCAGTTGTTAACGTAACTACGGAAGAAGACATCAAGAAATGTAGTGAACCTAATTAGATTGTGACTTTTACGCTTCGTAATAAGTAAAACAAAGTTCTTAGATATTTACTATCAAAATGTCAGAGGACTGAGAACAAAAACTGTTGAATTTTACACTAGTATAATTTCTTCAAATTATGATGTGATTAGCATAACTGAGTCCTGGTTGTTAGATGGTATTCATAACTCTGAACTATTCGATAACAGATATACTGTATTTCGGAAAGACAGAAATTCACAAAACCCTGGCGGCGGAGTGTTAATAGCAATTAAATCAGCATTTAATCCTGAAAAAATCTCTTTTCTTGATACTAACAATGAATCAATCTGGATAAAATTTTATTACTATGGTACTAAATTTATTGTAAATACAGTTTATTTTCCTCCAAATACTAATATAAATTCATTTAAAGAATATTTTGATCAGATAGAACAAAATTTTCATAAATTTAGCTCACATATAATTATTACAGGTGACTTTAATATATCTGAAATAATTGATTCCACTTACGATCTAAGTAAAGGTAGTAATAAAGCAAAATTGCTTAACAATGCGTTATCTTTTACTAATATGCAATCCGTGAACAACGTAAAAAATGTAAGTGGTAAAACGCTAGACTTAGTTTTAACTAACATAACACTTAATATAAAAGAAGATGATAATTCTTTGGTACCTATAGACTTGTACCATCCTCCACTAAATTTAACGGCTAAAATTGAGAATACTGTAAAAAATAATATGGCGACAACATGTACCTATAATTTGTGCAAAGCTAATTTTAACAAGATGTACGAGCTTATAAGAGACTGTAAATGGGATCATATATCAATAGATCAAGATGTTAATTATTCAGTGGCTATTTTCTACGACAAAATTTACTCAATACTTGATAAATGCGTGCCAAAAAGAAAACAATATAAACACAAATATCCTGTTTGGTTCACTAAAGAAATTATAAAAAACATACAATTAAAAGAAAAGTACCGTAAAAATAAAAATGTATCGGAATATTATTTGTGGTGCTATAAAAATACTCGTAAATTGTTAAAAAGTCAAATTAAGATAGCCTTTAGAAATTATGTTAAGCTTGTTGAAGTTAAAATGATACATAATACCAACGATTTTTGGCAATTCATTAAAAATAAACGGAAACAATATCAGACACACGCTGAGATGGAATATAATGGTAGAGTATTAAAAACTCCTACTGAAATTGCCAATGGATATGCCGATTACTTTAAATCAGTTTACTCAAGTAGTACTTCAAAATACACTTATAAAGCTGATAAAGGTGTCAACATTTTAGACTCTCTTAATATAAGCGCAATAAGTGAAAATGAAGTCAAAATTGCAATAAAACAACTTAAGAGTAAAAGATCTGCAGGGCCTGATGGAATACCAACTTATGTATTTAAAGGCTGTGGAGAATTGTTATTATACCCTCTAACATCAATTTATAACCAAATCCTACAACAAGGAATTTTTCCCAATGTATGGAAACTAACTAAAGTAATTCCGATTCCTAAATCTGAAAATTCTAAGCTGATAAGCAACTATAGGCCTATTGCTGTTTTGTCTACACCAGCAAAAATTATAGAAAGCATTATTTATACACATATACTTAACCATATAAAGTTAGTAATCTCACCGCTACAACATGGTTTCATGCCAAAAAGATCAATTGTTACAAATCTTTTTAACTTCACTGAATATGTATCATTAGAACTAGACCATTTCAAACAAGTAGATGTAGTATATACTGATTTTCAAAAAGCTTTTGATAAAGTTGATCATGATTGTTTACTTGCTAAGTTAGCTAAATTAAGTTTTGCTTTTCCATTAATGAAAATATTTCAGTCATATTTAAAAGATAGATCGCAGGTAGTCTATTATAAGCATTGCATGTCATACCAATTTAATGTTAATTCAGGGATTCCTCAAGGTTCTAATTTAGGACCTCTGTTATTTTTATGTTATATAAATGATTTACCTAGCGCTGTAAAACATTCAAAAATCCTAATGTTTGCTGATGATGTTAAACTATATAAAAGTATCAATAATGTTAAAGACTGTATGGAACTTCAACAGGACCTTGATTCTTTATATGCATGGAGCGAAACAAACAAACTCCCATTTAATATTAGTAAATGTGTAAAAATGTCCTTCAATAGAAACAAAAACCCATATAAATATGTTTATAATATCAATATGACACCACTCGTTGAAGTGATTGAAAAAAAGGATCTAGGGGTACATTTTACAATAGATCTTAGATTCAATAGACACATTGACTTAATTGTATCCAAATCGCTAAAATGCCTTGGCTTTATTATTCGAAATTCCTATTCATTTAAAGAAAAAACTTTAATTCAACTTTATAATTCATTTGTGAGACAAAAACTCGAATATGCATCTATTATTTGGAATCCTAAGATGATAATGCATGTCACCGCAATAGAAAAAGTACAATCAAAATTTCTAAAATACATACTATTTAAAAGATCTGGATATTATCCTACTTATACAAACTATGAAACCCTTTTGGAAACATTTAAACTTAAAACTTTGAAATTTAGAAGAGACATTGCAGGGTTAATATTTCTGTATAAGGTATTGCATTCGATTATTGATGATATTAATATTACAACAAATGTATCATTTTATGTACCCAATAAAATAAGCAGATTCAGGAGGCTTTTCTTCACCTCCAGAGTAAATACGGAAATCCATAAAAATTCACCATTATACAGAATTATGTATTTATATAACAAGCTTCATCATTTCGATGTAGATATTTTCAACATGTCTGAAACTCAATTTAAAAATGCTACAACTAAATTGGTAACAGTAGTATCGTTGCTGTAATTAGGAATAGTAAAAAAATTACTTACCATACCACCTTCACTTTTTTTTTCTTTCTTTCTTCTTCTTTTTATAATTGTTTCTATTCCTTATAGTAGTTTATGTTCATTTATGTTTTTCTTGTATTTTATTTGAGTGTGTATATTATTATATGTAAACATCTATGTATGATGAACATTGTAATTGGGCTTCCAAGCCTGTTATGTTCATAAGAATAAATAAATAAATAAATAAATAAATAAATAGTTAATCGTCAGATTCATCTTCTGTATTGTACTGCACTATGCCTGATTATTTAATCCCTCAGATTCACCATTATTGGTGTCATTAATGTAGTTTTAATTCCTTCCTGCCGACCGCGAAAGTTTCTTATAAATTTCGTGTGGCAGTACACATACACATGTGCGTATCAGATCTTGAGATAAAAAAGTCACGAAAGACTCTAAGCCGTGTTCTCATGTTCTCATAATATGTAATAAACGCCTCAGTGACGAAGCACACTTAGATAACTTTGAATGAAACAATAATAGAGCATACATTTTGGCGTAAAAATTTAGTTATTATGCACTAAATTCGATAATCAATTAAGTATAAATATAAAGAAAAACAGTCCATAGAGCTATCCAGTGCAAAGAAGTTAAAGTCGATATTTGTATTTATCGATTTGGATTAACTTAAGCACTTATTAGTTGTTTAAATTAATTGATAGGAGACCATCGACTATCAACCATTGTTTATTTACACATGCAATAAAGAAAAAGAAAACATATTTTTTATAACAATGGTGACACCAAATGAAAGATACCATCATTATGTGAGGCGGGAATGTGATCAGTTATTCATCCGTTGTTTCAAGTATCTTCAGCGTGAATTAGGATTTGTACAAAATATACAGGTTAAACTATGGCGAAACCAGACGCCTAGGAAAGAAACTGGAGGTAACAAAAAAATAAATTTTTTGCGTTCCATCATATCCTTCAACAATATTGGCCTTAATTTTTTCGACCCTGAACGAATCTTAGGAGGAACTTTCTAACGATCGACTCCTAACACCCCAACAAGAGGATGTCACCGCATACGTGAAAAACCGTTGCTGTAATGTGTACTTATCTCGTCGCATTATTACAACACATACACAGACATATTGTAACACATACTTAAGCATTAAATTAATTTTCGAACTACAGACTCTTTTTGTTGACCCTTAACATTGCTGCTGTTTTCAGCTTGCGCTTATGTGCTGGTGCATCTTATACGTCCCATGTAAAAACATTTTAAAATGTCAAATACAACAAACGTGAGTTATAAACCAAAGTATTAAAATATACGTCATACCTACTTCCTGGTGAGACAAAGTTAGTAACAATTTTCACATACAATATAAGCAAATAAGCTAGAAATAGAAATAACTCTCTTTGACACCAATTTTTAGCTTTTTCTGTCTGACTGTGGACAAATACAAGACATGTGTTTTATAAAACAAAATATCATGGAAAAATACAATACTCACATTGACAATATTCACATACAAAATTGCTATGTTGCCCGCAAATGAATACAGACACTTTTCACACCGCCTTTTAGCTTTTCTGTCTGCCTGTCTTGGACATACTTCAATTTGTATTTTCTTGATGGTTCCTCACTGTGGTCACGTTGAGAAGCATGTATCCCTAAGAGTATAAGTATGATTTTACATTATTTAAATTTCGGCGTTACTTATACGGGTGAATTAGAGCTTTCACAAACTGCAATAGTTCTTCTCTGTGGTTTGTTTGCTCTGGATTTTCAAGAGATGTTAAAACATTCACGTATTTTACATCAGCAATATTCATCATTACAAAAATATTACCATAGGTCATCTCTTCCCATTTGAGCCTTTGATGTGGGTAATAAATGTCAATACATCATTGGTGGAAACAGAGAGTGCATTATTTCGTTTTTCCTTGTCTGTGTGTACAAAAGCAGTTCACAGGAAGCTACTACGGGAGTCACACATGCACATTATTTTTAAGCCATATCTTCCTGGTTTTTAATCATGTATATTTTTAAACTACATCACTCATAAAATGAAACCGCTATTTCGTCAATGTTGACATTTTCAGCTGGTGCATAGTAAGATGTGAGCTAGAAATATACAGCTTCCATATTTCACTCACAGCTGCCAGTTTAACATGAAGTTATCTTTCTGTTCTGGCGGAATTACTGTCATATTGTAGACAAGATAGTTGCATGATTGGACGAATATGTCCCTGCCAGTATCATGCGATGCAACTAATGCCACATCTTCATGTCCTGACTTATACATCCTGCTAAATACCAGGTAGCCCATTCCAGCCGGCCCTCGCGTAAGTAGATAACCCTTTGTGCGTTAAAAGAGTTGCAGAAATCACAGAGGTAAATTCACTCAGTGCCGTGTGTGAAATTTGCTTGTAAGTGAGCGAGCGGCAGAGGAAATGTCCAGGCTTCAAATGGGGTGAGCAGCGCGTGATAATAGAGAGCAACAGTCTTAGAATATTTTCCACTTCACTTACAAGACTTTGTTTTCCAGAGAATAAACTCATTCATGTATATGCTCCTATTGTCCAACATTACGGATTGCAGATTGCAAATTACCGTAAAAGAAATCTGATGTGTTGCACTCACACGACTTTCTCTACTCTTGTACTAGCCATTCTTACACTCTTATACCTATATCCTGTTCGTGTTAATTGAGATAAACATTTGTACAAATTATCTTATTGCTTATTTCCTCGCAGGTGCAAGGGGAATGTTAGAATACAGTTGGCTTTGTGCGATAGTCAAATGTTTTAAAGCTTTGAGATTCCGTTCTCTTTGCACACTTAACATATAAAAAAATGAACAACGATGTTCCATGTCATGAAAGTTTTGTTTTCCGAAACTCACACATAACAAAGAATATCTCCGAAATGGTTCCCCCTACAAGAAAATTTATCAAGACATAAATTGTGTATTTTAGCAAGATCTACATATTTTGTACAGTATGATTTGGTCTATCTCTAACGGTTTACCAGTTATGCAGTTATGCACCACCACCACCACCACCACCACCGCCACCGCCACCGCCAACCCCACCGCCAACCCCACCGCTACCGCCGCCACCTGCACCACCACCATCACCACCACCACCATCACCACCACCACCACCACCGCCGCCGCATGATGATAAGCATAATACTCAAAACAATGATAACAATACTAATAGCAACACTGATGAACATAATAATGATTAACACAGCAAAAAGAATAAAGTAATAAGTTTAATGTTAATAATATAAACAAGATAAATAATATAATAATTCAATATAAAACAATAACGACAAACAAAAATAATAACTAAAAATAATAATGAAATACAACAATAAAATGAATAAGAAACAAAGAAATGTCAATCAAGCATTAGGCGCCCTGATGTTTGAATGGATTTTGTCACGGTAATTTACAATCTGTAATCCGAAATGTTAGACAATATTCGCATATATGTACATGAATGAATTTATTGCCTGGAAAATAAAATCTTGTAAGTGAATTTGACAATATTCTAAGACTTTTTCTCTGTTATCACGCGCTACGCGCGCTATTTGAAGCCTGGACATTTCCTCTGTCGCTCCGCTCTCTTACAAGCAGAACTAAGTTCACGCACCCCCCCCCCCCCCCGAGTGGATTTATCCCAGTGACTTCTGCAACTGTTTTAACGCACGAAGGGTTATCTACTTACCCGAGGGCCGGCTGGAGTGAGCCACCTAGTATAACAACCCAACGAAAGCCTCTAGATCAACAAAGCCTTGGTCTTTCGGGTATAATGTGCGTGTTTCTTTTACCTTCTCTTTGTTTGCTCGTATTTTCTCATTTGAGTATAATACAATATCATTCAGCATAGGATCCGAAACAAATAAATTCCAGGATTATAACAGATTTGCGGGTTCAATATTTCTGAAATACCTTTCAATTCTGGGAGGTGGGCAATTATTTGCGTAAAAGCGGACGTAAAGATTACGGTCGTGTGTCGTGAACGCATTTGAGATCTAAACACACACGGCTGAGACACTCGCGTTTTATCGTCCGTTCAGTTCTCCAAGATGGAAGCTGATGAAGCTGTAGCTGTAGTGGGTCTTGCCTATCTCGTATTTAAAAGAAGGGAAACAGGAAGAAGGTGGTGGGTACACCCAATTAACAGCGAGAGGCATTTGCACGGCAATTTTAAGTATCCTCCACTACGTGAAGATTGTGACCACATTAGTTATCTTCGAATGTCAGCTTGTTAATTGGTGAAATTCTTTCAAATATAAAGGGACGCTTGTCCTTTTGTACATCACAAGCGGTATCTCGTAACACAGGGCGAATTTCAGCCTCACTTACTAATCGCTCTGTATCCATCTTTGCAACTGAAGAACGAGAACACAAACGAAACCGGCTGAATGTGTAGTGTTTCACTTGTTCTCTGGTTATGCTAGTGAATTCAACGCTCACGCGGCTTCTAGATCACGCGCGTTCTAGCATTTCAATTTTGCTCCCGCTAAGACGCGCGTTTACGCTCGCTTTGCTTTCATGGCCTTAACTACACGCTGAACATGTGTGCTGTTCCATTAAATGCCTAGTGAAGCTTAGCTGCGTGCACATTACATGTCTAAAGCGCGCGCAAAATAAACGCGTGTGTGTCCTCAGGGTAGAGTGAGAGACGGACAAAAATAAACAAGAGCATAAAGGGCATGGAGTTCTGTCCGACTAGAATTCTGCGTTGGTGTGCAAGTCTGAACATATTTCTGTCATTACGTGCTGACTCAAGAGGACCGACCAACTCTTACATGAAAGACACCTAATATCTATTTAATGTTTCACCTATTTAAGTGCGATTTAAACTAAATATTGATATAGCTATATTCACTTTTATGCTTTTCAAGTGTCCTTTTTTAAAAATGTCTTTTAAACCAGTCTAACTTCGCATATTTTAACAAATATATGCGAATTCATACACCAGCTTAGAAATACAGTTGTCATGAAATATGGAGCGGGAAGCTAAGAATAGTTTTATTATGCCATCCTGAACGTGTGATTGTATAATTCCCACATTCCAAATATTCGGGATCCTTCCTTGAGCTACCGAACGACTAGGAATCCTACATGTGCGTCCGGCCCAGATCGGTAGTTTTTAAGTGTGCTTAAAAACGACAGCTCCATGTCAGTAGATTTACTGGAATGTAAAAGAGCTCCTGCTGGACAAAATTCCGGCACACCGGCGACGCTGATGTGATCCTGTCAATTGACAGCGTCGCCAAACAACGCAATAATTAAAATAATTAATTACATGTGCATTTGATAATTTTACTCTCTCAAAAGTGCCTTATCCTCGAAAATTTAACAAAATTCTCTTATGGATACAGTTTCTGCCTGGCAGAGTACAGAGTTGTCTTCAGAAATATTATTTGGCACTTCCGCTCTGTATTTTGTTTCCAAAATGTGTATTTGCTCACAAATGCATTATGACTGTACCAGGTAGAATGTTTAAGCAAGGTGACCCAACCAGGGAGAAAGAGGCAGAGGGAGCGGGAGAGAGAGAGAGAGAGAGAGAGAGAGAGAGAGAGAGAGAGAGAAAGAGAGAGAAAGAGGAAGAGATTACCTAGAGTGGTAGGTGGCTTAGCTTTCATGTTGGAGGTTAATGCTATGCGATAAACGACTCACTACATTCGCCTTTGGAAACACATTACGCCTTCTGTACTGAAGCTAGACCTCATCAAATATCTAAGAATTTCCATCAGGCGGATCAAAGGTGTGATGGGATCTTAGGAAACTGCCTGTAGCTGAAGCTCAAGTAGACTGACTAGATTATACAAAGGGTTTCATGTTAGCAAATGACTGAAAGCTGTCTTATTATATTCATGTTGGTTTTCGATTTTGCTGTTCCTAATCTCAGGCAGGTTTTCCCCGCATACATAATTTGCTCATCTTTAGACAAGGTAGGTCAGAGGTTAATTAAATTAATACACTTTCTCTCTAGCTATCCCTCTGTTTGTCCGTACCTAGGCGCTAATATATCAGGAATTATAGTATATAGAATGTGTGATCATATTTCTAATTTGGTTCAAATCAGTTTTTGGACATCCTAAAAATAATCTGCTCTGAGATGTGAAAACCCAAAGCACTGGACAACTGTTTTATAATTACAAGCAGTTTAAATTCTCATTTTAGCACCAATGCAAGTGAATGTGGCATCTATACAAAATTATAAGGTTAATCTAAGTGCCTAAAAAAACTAAACATGCACATATTTAAAGCACGCTAATTAGAAAAACTGAGATCATGAATTCCAACTATTTATTCCGAGTCGCAAAGCATCTTTCTTTTGTATGGAACAAAATTAATCATCGCGAAGTGGGCAAAGTCGGCTGATATTCCCATTGATATTCTCGAAATCTTTCTCGGTTATCGCGAAATATGCAGTAGGATAAGCTTTTTAAGCATAGTTTTTTTTAAGAACGGGAGGAAATATCATGTGAATGTAACACATCGGATATTTTACTTTCCCCATTAGGTACTTAACAGTAAGTACGAAAGTTCGATTTTGAGAATTCTCTGAAAATTCATGTTTTGAGACCCCTCGAATCCAAAAGAAAGCATTTATAAGAGAATGTCTGTGCGTATGTGTGTGTGAATGTGCGTGTGTCTGTGTGTGAATGTGCTTGCGTCTGTGTGAGAATGTGCGTGTGTCTGTGTGAGTGTCTATGTGTTTGAATGTGCGTGTGTCTGTGTGTGTATGGGTGTGAATGTGGATGTGTCTGTGCATGTGTGTGTGTGTCTGTATGTGTATGTTTCAATGTGCGTATGTCTGTGTGTGAGTGTGTATGTGTGTGAATGTGCTTGCGTCTGTGTGAGAATGTGCGTGTGTCTGTGTGGGTGTCTATGTGTTTGAATGTGCGTGTGTCTGTGTGTGTATGGGTGTGAATGTGCATGTGTCTGTGCATGTGTGTGTCTGTATGTGTATGTTTCAATGTGCGTGTGTCTGTGTGTGAGTGTGTATGTGTGTGAATGTGCATGTGTCTGTGTATGTGTGGGTGTCTGTATGTGTATGTGTTTGAATGTGGGTGTGCCTGTGTGTGAATATGTATATGTATCTGTTCACCTGTTGCTCTGTGTGCGTTCTGACTTTGCATAAGTAATAACTCGTTAGAGATAGAATCTTACTACACTTACCTGTATGTAAGAGTTGATCTCATTAAAGCATAGTATTTATGGCAACTACCACTTGCTGTGTAGTTAACCCGAGATGTTCCTTGTTAGTAGTAGTAGGAGTAGGGCTTTGGGGCGTTCAACTACTCAGGTCATTAGCACCCAAACAGTAAAATATAGCGATAAGAGCTTAGAAACTAAGTCCATAGCTCTAAAACGTTAAAACATTAAAATGTTACCAAGACAGTGCCAGCAACCGGAAAAGTAGAGGTAAAGACAGAGACAAAGACCCACAATGAGACATATAAAAATAATCCCACGACCTACAAAAAACAAACAATATAAAATCAGGGAATCAAACACGGCCACACAGATCGCTAAGGCGGATAAAATGTAAAAGACGCTCTACTGCACTTAAAGTATCTGCCAGTATCTCAGCAAGGATAGATGGCAGACCCACGGAGACAGGAAACTGACCTAAAAACTGGCACTGAACTAAAACATGCCGCACCGTTAAAGACTCGTGACAATGAGGACAGAGCGGCACAGCATCTGGGGATAAAAGGTGACTATGGCTAAAAAGACAGCGTCCGATACGCAATCTGGCTAAAACTGCCTTCTTGTAGTGGCAGGCTCGCAAGAAAGTCCTCCAGGTGTCAGGGAAGGGCTGCATCTCCCGAAGTTTGTTCACCTGAACAGCAATCCAGTTATCGTAACACCGCGAAAGGGCAATAGTATGAAAATCGTTAGACGGAACACAAGAGCTAAAACACCTGGGACCTAAAACTGTCACCTTTGCAGTAGCATCGGCAGCCTCACTCCCTGGAAGGCCTACGTGTCCAGGCACCCACACAAATGACATACTAATGCCAACACCAGCGAGTGCAGGCTGTCCTGGATATGCTGCACGAGTGGATGGCAACTGTACAGCGTCCGTAGGCTCTCCAAGGTACTCAGGGAACTGAAACAAATAATCCAATGCCGCAAGGTTTGCCGAAGAATATATAAAAGAGCTTAGTGAATACCAAAAAGCTCAGCTGTAAAAATGGAGCACTGTGCTAAAAGGTGGAAGCTAAAACTCTGCCGATCATAAACAAAAGCACATCCTAGTCTGCGATCATCCTTAGAGCCATCAGCGTACATAAAATTGCAGTGTGCAAATTGCGCTCCAAGAGATAAAAGGGTCAAGCAAATAGACGAAACGGGCGTCGTCGACTTCGGCAGTGACGGCAACTCCAATCGAAGGGAGGCAGCGAACGGAGCCAGGGTGGAAATCTGGTTTCTCCTGCGGGAACGGTGACCAGAAAAGTGGTGCACAACAGGCCAAGCAGACACCGAAACCAAACGCCAGGAGGCAGTAGGACCCGGGAGCTCATAGAGTATTGACGGTCCAAAGAATCGTTAAAAAACAAGGTGAAAGATGAATGTCGTGGCAGACTGCAAGCGCAACCACAAAGAAGAATATCGCGCAGATAAGAAAGCGGAGGTTCTGCAGCTTCCGCACACAGGCTAACAAGGACTCGTCGAGAAAGCACCAATACTCAATCTGATACCACAGTGATGAATCGGATCGAACAGCTTTAAAATAGACGATCGAGCCGACGAATAAACGATAGAACAATAATCAAGTTCCGATCGGCCAAGAGAGTGATATAACCATAAAAGAACAGTCCGATCGGCACTCCAGGATATGCCACATAAAACGCATTACACACTAAGACAACCTTCTCACCATGCCATCAAATACGAAATATGAGAGGACCAGCTAAGTTTCCCTTCAAAGACCATCCCCAAAAATTTCGCCTCGTCTGCGAAAGGAAGCGCATCTGGACCGATATGTATAGAGGGCGGAAGAAACACCTTCCAGCGCCAGAAGTTAACACACACGGTTTATTCGGTGGAGAAATTAAAGCCATTTTGAAAAGCCCAGATGTAGAGTGGCTGACTGACTGACTGAGTGAGTGAGTGAGTGAGTGAGTGACTGACTGAGTGAGTGAGTGAGTGAGTGAGTGAGTGAGTGAGTGAGTGAGTGAGTGAGTGAGTGAGTGGGTGGGTGAGTGAGTGAGTGAGTAGGTGAGTAGGTGAGTGAGTGAGTGAGTGAGTGAGTGAGTGAGTGTGTGAGTGAGTGAGTGAGTGAGTGAGTGAGTGAGTGAGTGGGTGGGTGGTGTTTAAGGACCCTTCCACAACTAGGTCATTAGGGCCCGAAGTCCAATAATAAAATCAAATGGACAACTATTAATACCTCACCCATAAAAGTTAAAAAGTGAAAGTTAAAATAAGTAAAAATGGAAGTTAAAGGAACTAAAAGATATTTAAAACAGTTAAAACTTAAAGCTGATAAGACGTTTAAAAAGGTAAAAGAAACGAAGTAAAACATCCTAAAGTTCTAAATCCTCCAAGATAAAAAAACACCTTACACTTGCTGACCAAAATCAATATTAGCAACAAACCGCAGAACTCTAGTTACTGCTACTGGGTCGTTGCCTAAAACGGAGCACAATGTAAGACCCAAGCCAAGCGACTGACGCTAAACAGTATACCCTGGACAATCGATAAGGACATGTGCGACGGAGAATGAAACATTGCACGTCGCACAGACAGGCGTTGGATCACCACACAAAAGGTGTCCATGTGTGGCTCGAGTGTGGCTTATCCTCAGGCGGGTTAAAATCACATCTTCCCACCTCCCTGCAAATTGTCTACCAGGTTTGCATAGTGTCCTTGATTGTCCATAACTGGGTGCCAGCTAACGCTTCCCAAGACTCCTGGCAGAGAGCAAATAGTTGGCGACGGAAGTACTTCTGCATGTCTACACAAGGGAGCGTATGGGTGGAAAACTCGGGAAGGTGACATGAAAACTTAGTAGCTGCATCCGCCTCCGCGTTCCTGGGAATACCCGATGGCCTGTAATCCACGTAGAAACAAACTGGTATCTGCGAGATTACAACTGCGATACGAGTGTCTGTATTTTACGAACTAATGCCGAGTTGGCAACAAGCTGTAGTAGCGCCAGAATAACGCACAGCGAGTGGCACGAGATAATAAAATGGCGAGGAACTGAACTGGAGATAAAAAGTAAGAACTAATATATAGCCAACAGCTCGGCGGTAAAAATTGAACTGGCGCCTGGAAGACGGTACGTGTGAGCGTCAACCTTACCACGTAGGAACAGGCTAACAAGGAGCGTCGGGCAGACAATGGAATTTCGGCAGAATCAACATACAATCGATACTGCTGGTGAGGTAAGCCGCAGTAACGAGACGTATACCAGTGTGATGTGTATTGTGTAAAATGCGGAGTTTAGAGACAGACGTCGCGTTATAGATAAAACAGTCGTAGTCTAATTTGGAGCGGGCCAGTATGCGACACAACATCAAGATGATGGTGAGATAACCTCCCCTAGATGTCCGAGATAAAACCCTGAGTACCCGAAGCGAACGATAGCAGGAAGCTCGAAGATGAATATAGTGCTCCCATGTGAGTTTGCTGTCGAGGTGCGGAACAAATGGTAGAGTTGTGCCACGCAACTGAAGACCAGGAGGAGAGTGTACGCCACAAAGTCGGTGAAAGTGTTTTCGTAGGGGAGAACTGAAAGCCGGTGCGAAACACCCACTAGACGACGGATGGTATAGTCAGCTGCAATTGATGCTCGATGTGCTCAAGATTATACGAGGGATACTATACCGCAAGGTCGTCAACATACAAGGATATCGGGATTCCGCTACGAACAACATTAGTGGTGCCATTAATGGCAACGGCGTAAAGCGTAAAACTGAGAATCGACCCCCGGGGTACACCATTCTTCTGAACCTTCTCTTGTGAGAGCGTGTTGCCTATGCGGACATGGAAGAGGCGAAAGGGTAAAAAGTTAAAAAGAAATATTTGTAAACGACCACGTAAACCGTATTCGTGTAGAGCATGGAGAATACCATAGCGCCAGTTGGTATCCTAAGCTTTCTCCAAATCAAAGAAGACATCCAGGACGTGCTGCTTCAGGAGAGAGGCATTTTGGATGCAACCCTCCATGCGTGTCAGACTGCCGATACTGTAGCGATGGCCAGGAAATCCGCACTGAACGTTGCTCGTAGGGATATTCCTCTCTAGCCACCACACTTAACGAGTGTTGATCATCCGTTCGAAGATCCTACAAACGACACTCAGACAAATAGGGCGCCAGTTAGAGGGAAGTGTCCGGTCTTTTCCAGGCCGAAGCATAGGAATGAGAAAACCCTCACGGAAGAAAGACGGGAAAACCTGCTGAAGCCAAAGACGGTCAAAACTGCTCAGCAGGATGGAGACAGGTGGAAGATGGAGCAGCATTTGTCAATAGATGTCATCAGGACCAGGAGAAAAATCGTGAGCGCCAGACAAAGAATGCACCACCTCAGCTACGGTAAAAGGTGCGTTGTGCGGTTCACTACAGTTGCAGTTAAAATGAAGAACTATCTGCTCTGCAGAGTCCTTGATACCTAGACTCGCTCTATCGTAGCTTAGGGATTGGCTATTAGCAGCGAAAGGATCGGCAATTGCGTCGGCGAGAGCCAGCTCGCTGACGTAATCGAAGACCTGTAGGGCAAGACCAGGAATAATCGTCCGGCGACAGAATATGCGTTTGTAAGAATAGTTTGTACAAGAGCAGGGAATGTCTTGCGAGTGAAACACACTAGATTCTTCTGAAACTACTTTTATTGGTTTCAGAGGCCTCAAAACTTATTTTTCCAGTGAAATCTAGACATCGAATTTGTGGGTAGAATGCAATCCCTCTCTACCTGTACGTACGTGGCAGAGAAAGTAAAAATATATGGTTGCATAAGATGGATAGAAGAATATCTTTTTACTTTCTCTACTATGCACTTAGAGCGAGCAGAGGAAGTATTATATTCCACTCAAAAGCTCGATAGCGAGATATCACCAAAAATTACGCCTTGAGAACTGCCAGAAGTAAAAAAATGAGTTTTCAGGAAAACTTTTTTGTATGTGTACATGCGCGTTTGTGTGTGTGTGTGTGTGTGTGTGTGTGTGTGTGTGTGTGTGTGTGTGTGTGTGTGTGTGTGTGTGTGTGTGTGTGTGTGTGTGTGTGTGTGTACTCCCGTATGTGCGTTTGTGTTGAAAATTTAGTTAAATAACAAACTTATTATTTAGGTTCAGCAAATTTCAAAGATACAATACGAATATTTTCTGAAGAAAAAATCTGTATCCCCATCCCGAGCTACCCATTAGCCGGAAACTTGTTCTGAAGCTTTGAAGATCTCAAAAATGACTCCAAAGATGTTGATTAGAATATGTCTGTTTAACATATGTTCATGATGAATGGAACGTATATCTTTCAATCTTGTGGGAATAGCCCATTCATTCTGAATGACGTTTGTATAACTGGTCAAAGTAAGACAAAATCTTACAATTCGTAACTCTAGATCCCTTAAAATACATATCTTACGTTGAATTATTCCTTTTGTGGAATTAACCATTTTTTAAATATTCCTTGTCGTTGATTTGAATTTTCAAATGCTTATACTTTTCTCGAATGCAAAGCCCTAATTTCATTTTTCCTCTTGGTCGTGCAAAGAGAAAGAGATCACATAGCGATCACATAGCGATCAGCTCCTAATAGATTTGGTGTTGCTTAAGACTACTATGGTCTCCTACTCCCGTTGTGCTGACAAGGAAATATCTACTGAAGTTATTTCTTCAAATGTATATATTGATTAGCATGCAACAAATTGACAAATTAGCGTTGGTGAGAATCATTTGTATAACAGTAGGGAAAGTTATGTGAGTGCAACGCATCAGATTTGTATAGCTTCTGGTGCACGTAACCTCCACATGATTGAAGATAATAAAATGAAACATCCACAGCATGCTTCCGCGACAAGGAGCTACAAAGATAAAGAGGGATTTGCTTTGTAACTCACATAAGTTTCAAAATAAAGCCATTTTGTTAACCATCTTTTAAAAGAAATGTATTGTTAGAAGAAAATATAGTTGGCAAACAACGAAACCTTAATAAACTACATGCTGTTATTTTGAACCACAGAAAAATGAAATGTGGCAAACATTTGAAATAGTTATCTAATCTGATTTAGCAAAAGTGCAAAATGCAAAACTAGCCTGGGCAAGATTAGGACAGGCGTACTACCTTTAAGTACAAGGTAGATGTTAATGAGTGTGGATAGTAGCTTTTGTAGCGTGTGTCATTTACTTCACTTTATAGCACCAATCAGCATAAATAGGCCATAAAAGTATCCAACACGTTTCGCCCTTTGCTTATTCAAGGACTCTTAAAGATAGAAACTGCTGTGTTTTAAATAACAGTTCTAGAAGCCTCACTTCTTTTGGTTTCGGCGTTTACAAAGCTTCTATAATTCTCTTGTCAAGTTTTGAAGCAGTGAAGCTTTATTTATTTTAATATACTATTGGCTAACATAACCAAAGTAAACCCGCGGTGGAAAGTGATGTGCACACACTACTACTGAAGGTTAAGCTGTTGACATAAACTCAATATTCTGTGTACAGGAAGAATATTGAGAGATTTTCCTAAAGGCATACTCATATGTGAATACTCACGGTTTAATCTGCTCGTCACAAATTCACATAATTCCACTTAGTCCACAACTAGTGCATAATAGAGCAAGTGATTCTTTTATCCTTGACACATTATTCACAATAGGTTTTACCTCCACAAATGAAACAATAGGTGCTCAGTCATATACAACATTAAAAAGTTCAAATCTTTAGTCGTGGTAACGATAAAGGATATCTTTCAGTTGCAGGATAAATGATGAATCAGAAATACTCACTAATGACTAGGCTTAGGTGACATTAAAGTCACGATGAAAGGAAATACATTTGAAGTGTTACTGGATCAGGCAGCTTACATTCTTTGTATTGACATATTATGTTGGCTGTAGATAGGATCAATACCTCAAATATAATAGATTTGTGGCGATAATTCTGGGATTAATTTTCACGCAAGTTTTCACATAGATTGTTATGGTACTATGTATTCGTTTGTATACGTTTCTGTTTACAATTTAATATTCTAGAAGCGTCACATTTATGTGAGCTGGAACAGCTATTTACCTCTCTGAAATTGTGTTTGACATACCACGGATAAAATGATTATTTTGTATTGCATATATATGACTTCCATATATAAAACAATGTATAACCGCAAATCACTTGTCGCTTCTCTTGGCGACGCTTAGTTACGAAGAATAACAAGTATAGAATTTTCCCGAGTAGACGAACGCGTTGGACTTTTCGCTTATTGAAGAAAGAGGAATAAATAGAGCTTTAAATATACAGAGAGTATATAGTAAGGTCAGACATATTGTGTTTTCATTTAAGTATTCGTCAATTAATTCATCTGCACCTACATTCCCTGAGATACACCAGAATAAAAATAAGGGCCCGATGGCTAGCCAAGCAGCGAGATTGTAAGCGGCTACACCTCTAGTGCCACACATTTTCATTGAAATCATAAGAGCCAGAATTGGAGAAAAAATAAGAAACATGCTCCATATTAAGAAAGTTTGGCGTGGACGAATTTTCTTCAGAATCTTTTTTAAGTATGCTTCAAGCTGTCTCAAGTGTGAAATTTGATATTCATCTGACTGTTTGTTCCTGAGTTGTGCTATTCACACGTGAAGACGTACGCATGTGTGGGCGTTATGTTTTATGAAAATACTTTTCCTTTTTTAATTAGTCCACCTCAAACTTATGTTTTCTGTGAGATTACTGTATTGAACTTGAATGGCAGGTACCATACCTGCGCCATCTAAGTGAAAGGGTCTGAAGAATCACGTTGGAAACCTTGCCTTTGATAGACGTGTTTAGTATCTTGCGTAGCATTATTCTCTTGCACATCTGGATGGTTTTACTATGTTTACTTGTGAGGGACCAGATCTGCTTAGTGATCGACTCAACGGGATGAACACTTGAGACAAGAAGACTTTCCACGCTTGTGAGACTCGTCTCCGTATTTTGTTTTCCGCTTTGTCCTTGAAGGATACGAGTTGTTCCGGGTACATCGCGTATGCTAGGTCCGTGCCCGGTCTTTAGCCGTGATCCGTAAGTACCTGTGTCATTCTTTGCAGTTCGCTTGGTGATTGGAAACGCACGTACGTCACTAAAATGTGTGCGTTCCCTGTTAAGGAGGTTTTAAGGTTTGTGTCTACGGACTAAGTTATTTCTGCTTGAGTTGCGCATATACTTGCAAGCAAAACAATAATGTGAAAATAGGAGTGCGACAGTTCAGTTAGTATTGAATGTGTGATGGTCTCTCCCACTCCTAGTTCCGATCCAAACTAATAACCTGTTTTTCATTATCACATCTACAATGTCATGCCGTGTAACCCCCAATTTGTACTTCTTCACACTCAGTTTATTTACATCCAACTGCAGTTTTCAGCCTTTTTCCCCAAGATTTGCCTAGAGTGGCTTATTAAAGAAGACTGTGTTCTGTGTGTGTACGGAGGGGAACACCTTGTCCCACTGCGACGCCGACAAGGATCTATTGCGGGCTATAGGTCGCGCGTTACTTGTTGACGAATGAAAATTTTATATGAAAGGTTGAATGCGAGTCTCTACTCAGCTTTTGCGGGAACGAGAGAGAGGAGGTACAGTCTGCAGTGAGATGACGCGCATGCTTCTGAGCTGAAGTAGTACAACACTACAAATCAATTTATGACACTTGCAGTAATATCAGCCACACGTATTATACACTATACCTCTATAACTGTTTCCACTTAACTTTCTTGCATTTATTCTATTCCCGACATCTCTCCCTCGTCTGAATTGCCATTTTCGTTGCATGCATACATACATCCGTACCGCACAAAACTTCTGCAGTCGACTGTATACACAAACGCGACAGAGGAAAATAGAGGTGTCTGTTATCGTAGCATAAACATTTGCTGACCTGTTTATTAAGGGTAGGCTCACTCATTGGATTTCTGCTCAAGGTCATTCCTCAAGAACGAACGCGCAACCTATACCACCGCCCCCCCCCCCTCCCATAGGGGTGAGGAATGAGGCGAAGGGAGACCAGAGGCTTGTCAGAGAGCGGAGCCAGCGAAGCCCCCAGAGACGCATAGAAATCCCCAACAGTTCCAGATATTGTCACCTGGCGCACAACCGAAGCGTGTCCCCCACCCAGGGAGAGGGCGACCAGGCGACCCTTGCGGCCCGGGCAGCAACTTCCAGGTAAGGCCAGGCAAGAGTTCCAATGTGCAAGCAACTATGCCATCTGCCTGCTAACGCCGGAACGAACCGCGCTACCAACTAAACCTGAAAGACGACAATGGAGGAAACGAAAAATGAAGGGAAAGGAATCCGTGGAGAAGAGATGAATGCACCCCAGCATTCGCCTAAGTGACATAGGGAAACCACGGAAAAACCCATGTCAGAGTGCATGACCACAGGGATCGAATCCGCGACCTCCCGAATGCGGGCCACAGACCGCCTGAGCCATCCCGCTCGGTGAGTGTATTCGGGTAAGAATTGCGGGGGGGAAACCCATTGCTGTGATCTAGGGAAGTGGGAAACCCTTTTTACATGAGGCACTACTCTTTTTTCTGGGGGAGGGGGGTCATATCTTTTAAAGATATAACTTGTCTGCGAAATCGGTTTCCCTGCATACGTTGTAGCTGTACTAACATAGCCAATTGTTGCTTTTTCTTTTTGGCAAACTATGGCACTGCTCATTACAGGGGCATAAGCTTTTAATGCGTCTATTATACTCGTATATAGACTTGATACATAACCATTGTTTTAGATAGATATTTAATACTTCAATATTTCTTTCTCATTGCTTATGTTTTTATTTGGTTTCTTAATGTGCATTTAATCCATGCTGATTTTTGATTAGCATACGGGCAAAACAAGTAGAATGACCTTCCTCTTATCACTTTTAAATACAGCATGTGATCCGTTGTATCCTGACTTGAATGTATTAGAAACTAAAGAGGCATATCTATTTACCATTCCCCTTCAATTTTCGAGACAGGGGTTTCTCCTCATGATTATAACCCCTTAATGTTTTCCAAATACAAAGCGAAAGTAATTGATGGCAATGGACATAGTACCTGACTTCAATCGATAGGACGTTTATTTTAGCACATATTTTGTGATAAAACACACATTCATATGCATTATTCTTAAGGTTACTGCTGGCTAGCCCTTCTGTTATTTCAACCAGCTGTTAATGAGTAACTAAGCAGGTAGAATTTCTATCAATATAATTATCAGCGATCGTCCAAGAATAGTATTATGTATACATAACTGTGTTAAGTATCAGATAGAATATCGGAAACAAAGTAAACACAAAGTAAACAATTTTCTCAATTCTGTTATAAACCCCTTACTATACTTATGTTGTAATATAGTATCGCTGAGTCAGAATTAAACCTACCAGGATCATTTTGCAATGAGCCAGACAAATGTTGGCCTCATATAGTTTCAGCTAATATGGTGTACGCAGAAGCTGTAAATAATCACTGTGGGATTAATTCGTTCATAAAAACCGCATCGCATATTAACATAATTTCCGGTATTCTTTTAATAGCGTATCATTATTATTAATTAGCTTTTCAGGGAACAGCAGGATATGAGATGTTTGCGCCACTCTAATGGTGATCAGGGATGTAACATCGCTATTTCATACTGCAATACTGCAGTAAAATTGTAGATTTCCTAGAGGCCCCAATATTGAATTAAAATTAACCAAAGAAATAGAGTTGAAGCCAATACTTTTAGGATGACTGACAAAACTTCCTTCTCTAGGGAAAATTCATACACACAGAGTAGCACTGTGTTGTACTATAGCATTCATGTAAAAGATACTGTTTCTACATTACAATATCCACGATAGATTTTTCTATAGCAAGTCCTAGTTAGACACAACGTGAAGAGACACCCTTCACATGTTCAGTCGAAATAACGGGCTCCTGCGATGGAAGGGAAACAATTATATATATTGTATTTCCATGAGATTCTCTAACAACTATCATTTAGTTTTGTGGTTCTGCATACGGAAGGTATGCAACCCTTTAGTCATCTGTGTACTGGGATGAACGACCTAACGATAATAACACTCCAACGCATGCGCTAATATCCTTGATATGGTGCGCATGCTACTGCATTGCTTGTGTGGTTTCCAGTGCAGTGATACTTTAACAGATGTGCCACACGTACCAGTTCACAACTGTTGAAATGGTTGACATGGGCTTCAGTGCACTTTGATGTAAATGTACGGAGTCACCTCAACGTTGCATATCCAAATCGATGGATTCGTAAAGGTGGCCCATTCCAAGGCCAGCACGGTAGCTAGATCCGACTATTTTCTGTGCTGTTGTATGAAAAGTATGGTGTGTAACGTCAGCGGAGGACCTTACATATCGAGTTCACGGAGCGATTGAAAACCTTCAAAGACAACCGCTCATATTGGGTCATGTGCATGAGGCTCACCGCCATCATCACCGATATAGGCTCTGCAATGACGCAGCAGGTACACAGTTCAAAGCCGATTTGTAATGTAGGCAGCTCAATATTGGGTTTATTGACGAAATGTGAACGTAAACCCATCTCACAATTCGATGCGCTACAGCGTCCAAACCGTGCATTTCCGGCCAAGGGTTCCTGTTTGTAAACCGATCAGTTTGCCGCCTCGGACAACATATTATGGTTGAATTAACGAACTTGGGTATTCTGACAGTTCCCTCGGCGTGCGCTACGCACGTGGTAGGGGAGTGGCACAGCGGTCTGTTGTCATGATGACCAGGTTTGACCTTAAAGTACCCAATAAACTTCGTGACGGGATTGCGTGACCATTAAGTCTATTGGCTACTTCAAGGTTAAACCCGTTTGTCATGACAACAGACCGCTGTGCCACTCCGCTACCATGTGCATAGCGCACGCAGAGGGAACTGTCAGAATAGCAAAGCTACGTTAATTCAAGTATAAGCGTTGTGAGTATTTTTTGGGACATCCTGTAGTTCTAGACATTTTTTGGGACATCCTGTAGTTCTAGACATCATCATAACCATGTAAACACATGTGTGAAATGACGCCACTGGCACATCCAAAGTAGATGTTTAATAAAGGCTTCGCACAGAGGGATACTTTGTAATATGGAATCTGAAGTGCAATGAATAATTCCTCTTGTTCTGGTATGGACATTTCTGCTTGCAATGGTGTACGGGTTTGTTAAATGACGTCACCGCCGTATGCGAACGGTTATAATTAACAAAAACCTTCCACAGCCGTGTAGGTTTATAACACGAGAAAGCTTTCTAGCACAGAATGACAATTCCACAGCATGAAATTTGAGTTAATAATAAACTCCTACCACGAGGAGTACGAGTTTGCTAAACACACAGAGTTCACATAGTTGACATTCTCTCACAATTAGACCGGGCGTACATCAGAATGCTCCTGGAAATGCAATCGATTAACAATCTTCGTTTCAAGAATGGAGAGACCTGTGAAGTTCTTCCATATTACTTGACAGGATCTTTATAGTGTTTGTATCGTGTCTGTGGCTTTTTTCTTCTTTTCTTAACTAGCTATTGTGATTGTTTCCTGCTCTAGGGTTTTTATTGTTATGCACATAAAGGTGCGTGTATGAGTCTTTGTATGATCTCATATTAATATCGTTCAATACTAACATTCAAAAAACAATAGAAATGCACGTCAGATACAAAACAAGGCAGCTTCAGTATTCTTTCACTTAATTTACTTAACCCTAGCGGAACAGCCCTTACCGGACCAAGGCCTACCGCTCGTCCACTGCGTCCCCTACCTCTACTTACTACAGACGTCATGGGTGGGGTGCAATACTGAAGGGTGGGACGTGGTCAGCACCCCGAGCTTCGCAACCAGCCTTTGATGTAATAATGTTCTTCAGTAAAAACTTACAGTAACATTAAAATGAAGTGAAAACATTGTTAAATTTTTAGATTTACTATCTTTAAAGGCTGAATATTTGGAAATCAATCAGTATGCATACTAAATCTCTAATATTCGATAAACTTATGTAAGCATTAGATAATGCTACTGGGCCAGCATTCATTAGTAAATGATAAAGATATGTAAATTACATGAAATGATACCCAATGTCTGACCTATTTGACAAGGATATAATACCTAAGAACCACGTTTATCGGAAAATACAAAACGAAATGTACATTTTCAATGACACCAGCACTGTATGCGTAATCAAAAGAAGCCCTCCATAACTTATTTGTTGTGAAATTACAATGTGTATGTTATTCAAATATCTATATTCATTAAATGTTATTTGGAATAAAAACATTTTAAATGCTAGCGCAACAGCCCTTTGCGGGCCAAGGCTTACCGCTCGGCCGTTGCGTTGTGCACACTACAGGCGCCATGAGTATGGGGCACAACTCTCGGCCAGTTGTTCGGACTTTGCGACCTGGGATCGCTACTTTACCAAGTAGCCCTTCAATTGTTCCCTCCAGGACCTAACAATACTGAGTACACCGTAAAAAACATTTTTGCATACTTATGCTTATCATTTCCCATATTAAAGTAACTTGGGAAACGGGAAAGATAAAGAAATAAAATTACATGAATTTTCTCTGAAATACTCAGCATTAATTGCATTAGCTTGTTTTAATGCAGCTTGATTACATAATTGTCAACAGATTTACATCATCATTGTATTCTGCACCGAAATGTTTATGTTGCTTACGGTAGCATGTAAACAACAAAATATTATTGAGCGTGTGACTACCAACTGTTAGGAAAATAGTGTTGAAGCTAAAACAACGCACCGTGCCTATACTGCACTACTATTGTGTCCTCACTAGAGTGTTGTAAGTGTGCTCAAATTAGCTACCATGCACCTGCCGTGCTCCTACTTTATACCGACAACTCGTGTATCTGTTCTCTTGAATACAGCAAACAAGAGAGTACATGATTTTAACAAATGAGAGAAGGCAGTTCCACATAGCCTACCGTACTCTTACATTATATCGATAACTCGTGTACCTTATTCTCTTGAATACAGTAAACAAAACAAGAATGTATTCTTTTAATAAGCGAGAGAATGCGGGTTCCTGCACATCAGTTTTACGTAGTCTACCATGCTCTTGTTTTGTTCATGCTTCGGTCTGTTTCTGAAGTCGTGTTTTGTCGGTGAAAGTATCGTAGGTACAGGACATGTGCACTAAAGGCTTACATTGAAAAAGGAGGTAATTTCGCAAATTAAATAATACGTGCTCCATGGCGGTTCCAAGTCGTAGTACATCGGACAAAGATTGTAGGGCGGTATGTGGATACATATCTACCTTATCTCTGTTAATGTGTTGTACGAAATGACAATTAAATTGATCGTTTTTGAGTTAAACGTGCTTTTAAATGCCTCCGCGGTCGACTGAATAGCTTTTCAAGTTCTCAAACTGGAGATCCTGTGATTAATCCACGCCTGGGGAGGGGAATCTTTCCCTACTCTTAACTGAGGCTGGAAGTG
Source organism: Tenodera sinensis (assembly GCA_030765045.1). Classification (NCBI taxonomy): domain Eukaryota; kingdom Metazoa; phylum Arthropoda; class Insecta; order Mantodea; family Mantidae; genus Tenodera; species Tenodera sinensis. The sequence goes on from CM060962.1 coordinate 162,754,938, forward strand.
TTAACGTGGGAGTGTGTGTGAGTGTGTACAATGTTAAAAATGTTCCAAACCAACCTGAATGATTCTACAATAAACAAAACAAGAAAGCAAGTCCCCGATATGATTATAGAAGTAGGTATAAGGTTGTCTCATGAGCAGTGGCGGCTCGTGGACTTAACGGATAGCGTTCTGCATGCTCATACAGTGATGCAAATCTAATCACCTGTTTCTGATTATAGTAGTAAATCGGCCGGACGATTTTTCATGCCGGCAAACATGTTGATGACCTTAGTATTAAAGTCTTTGATGCTCGAAACTAGATTATTTTCTACAGGGAGCATGGCGAGTGCCAAGAATCGGTCCTGCTTCATGGTGTTCCTTAGGAAGCACTTGATCTGCTTTAGTGAAGAGAAGCAACGCTCCGGTTCTGCCGTAGTCATAGGGATCGTGACGATAATCGTCAGGAGGTTTGCTATTTCATCAAAAGCTTCAACCAGATTGTTTGAATAGAGCATCTTAAGTAATGCCTCACTCCCATGATGAAATTATGGCCTTTCATAAATAATTGATAGCTCTGATTTTAGTTTGTTCCTGTTTAACATGGTACATGTCATTACAGTCAAGTTTACCATATACTCCGGAAAATTTCTCGATTATTGTTCGAAATTTTCTATGTCTGAGAGCTTACAAAACATCAAGATGAGATATTGACTCAAACCGATATTTCGTCTCTATTGTGATGCGATCGCACACCTCTTGAATGTCAGCGATTTTGTTGTAGCCGCAACGCTTCCGCTTATTTCCATGTTGATCTTCTTCGGTAGAGGCAATATCCAAGTTCTTGAGTAGTCCATCGATCATCTGCACGACGTTTTTTACGAATGGCTAACGTTAATGCAATCAGTTTTCCTCATCTGCAGTTGGTTGTAGAAGATATTAATGAGGCATTAAGCGGTGAAAGAAGTCTAACCAGAACAAAAATTCGCTGTCTTGCAATTTTTGTATTAGCCCTCTTGCTTCTCTTCCCGTGTCTTTTGAAAAAGAAGCCTCCAGTTCAAGAAAACATTCAAGAAGTGCTTCTCCATTTTCAAAAGTACAACTCACTGTTCAGGACTTAAAATTCCATTTAGTGGCAGAACCAACAGCAATACGACGTTCCATACTTTTTCGAGAACTGACATATGCTGAGGCGACTGTGAGAAGAAAGCAGGTAATCCTGACAGGGTAGAAAGAACACTCTTACTGATTTATTTTGCGAAGCAGCTTTCCCCATTAACAGATATAACTCATAGGCATAACAGTGCACATAGTGTGCCAGAGGATAATGTTCCCTTATTTTAGATTGTACACCATTTTTATTTACCCCTCATGACAGCGGCGCCATCAAATGTTTGTGCAATGATTTTGTTTGGTGTCGACCTGAAATGACTGTTTAGCTTCGTAAGCACACACTCGGATAACTCTATGGCAGTCTGCCCATTAGGCTCAAAAACCCCAAAACCCTTCGTAGATGTCACTGTTAATCTCGTATCGGTACACGAGAACCAACTTCTGATGCGACACGTCTGTAGTCTCATCTGTCATTAAGGCTACAAATTTTGTCTCCTTCAGTTCTTTTATTTTGTTGTGACAGACGCCCAGCATACATTGTAGCAGTTCATTTTGTGTTATTTTTGACGTACATTTAGCAATGGTATTTTTCAGGAAAAATGCAAATTATGTCAAAGGTGCATGAGTTAGCCACTTCAGAGAGGCTTGTTTTTACAACTTTTAAAGTCCCAGCTTGATCCGTGATGTGCCATGTTTAAAGAATCTTTTAAAATACTGAATTCTAATTTTTTCGCACATACGTTCGTTCATGTGTATAAAGGCCGAAGTGTAAGTGAGTGAGTGAGTGAGTGAGTGAGTGCGTGAGTGAGTGAGTGAGTGAGTGGGTGAGTGAGTGAGTGAGTGAGTGAGTGAGTGAGTGAGTGAGTGAGTGAGTGAGTGAGTGAGTGAGTGAGTGAGTTGTGTTTAAGGGCCCGTCAAGAACTAGGTCATTAGGACCCGAAGTCCAAAAATAAAAACAAGTAAACAACTAGTAAAAGCTCACCCCTAGAAAGTTAAAAAGTCAAAGATAAAATAACTAATTGAAGTGTGAAATATATACACCATATACGCCAGATGAGTCAGTTTCCCCTTATTTTCCAGTTTTATGCAATCTGCATTTTGTACTCTAGCTTGAAAACATCGCTTCCTATGCTTGGTTCCACATATGTATTCAACATGGATGTATTTGTCTTCGGTTTTCTCTTAAATTATTACGTAGCACAGTTGGAACGAGCGCACGATTCGTAAGCCATCCATGTGGTGTAAAGGTGCTTCGAATCCTCTGCGTATACTCTTTTGTTTTTACTGTGTAAAGTTTACAAATAACGTTAGTTAAACAAGTATTCTGTTTAAAGCTGTTATCCTTTGAATTCGTAATTGTTTTATTTCTACTTTGTGGTATTGTTGCATATGAGGATATCTCTCCCGGTATAGATTTTGAGTTGCTTGCACTTTGGCTGTTGCTTCTCCGTAGATCAAAGGCATATCAACGTACTCGTCTGTCGAATACATGGTGAAAAAATGGCACAAAATATCGTGTGACAGTATACACGTGGATAATGAAGGGAGTAGGCATTCATAATAACACACTACATCATGCCAGTCCAGTGCGGCAGAAGTCATTATACCTATTCTGTTACAAAATGTAGACAACCAAAAACGCTTTAAATTATATCCTAATCCCTCAGAAACTTTAAAATAAGATTATTTCGAATTGGATTTCCTGGTTTTGACGAACAGAAAAAAATTTGTACAACGTCAAGACACGAACCCATGCCCCCGGTGCTAGCGCATAAAATGCGACCATAATTGCATTCACCTATTTGGAGACTTGACTGAAAGCACACTTCGAGTTCCAGCCCTAGAGGCAGTACGCTAGATGCTATGCCATTGGCACCTCGCGACTTTTCGAGCGAAATTTAGCACTTTAAGACAGTTTTAAACCTTTGTTGGGCGTATTAATATTATTACTTAAATGGCAAAAGCTATTATGCATGTTACTTGAGTTGTACGGCACGTAGTTTACGCCAAAATTTAAATAAGCTGTTATTTAATAATTTGTGCGTTTTGACTGTACGGGTCTATAGTGGATAAGGCATGTCTGTCATTTTTTTGCTGCCAACCTGGCTCTAAGTACAAGAATCCGCCATTTTCTTTTTACCTGATGTAGTTAATGTACTCAAATGATAGGTCAGTTTTGTCAAAAGCGTTTACTGAATTGCGTTGCTATGTATACTCTAATAAAATTTTTGTAAAATCGGCTGTAAACCCGGTACTTGCTCTCAGTAAACCAGTCGTATGTTTTTGTGGTGTACTTTAGCGAGGAGTACGTTCTGTCCCTTAAATCGCTGTTGCTCTAAATTTTCCGCATTCGTCTGTCTAATAACGCCAAGAAATACGTTTTAGTAAGCACAAAACTGCACTAAGGCTCACATGGCGTTTGATGGGTAGCCTAACTTCCAAAAAATAAGGCGCAGCTGATTTGGATATACACACACACACACTTCACAAAATCAGAACAAATGTCAACAGTTGAACAATAATTTAATCTAACAGTCTCCATTTTCAATAAAATGTACTAAATCGTTTATAATACAATGCATACTAAATATGGGTCTCAATAAACAAAGATAATACCAATGAAAAGATGTAATAAAACGTAGCGACGAATATATAACGACTTAGGATAAATGTTTATAATTTGCTTGTATAGAAGTAATAATAATATAATATTATAATAGACATAATATAGCAAATAAATAGGAAGGAATTATTTTTTGTTGTAATCAACTAAGATTTCTCGTATAGTCCAGTAGGTAAGTCAATTGTGGGTGAACTCCTTACTTTCATCTCAATTATCAGTCCATCTGTTGGTTCTGACATTAGTCAAGGGGTTTACATTGAGATAGGACTGGGCTTAGCTTTACTTGCCCTAATTACTGGCCCATTCATTGGCTTATTGTAAACCCTGTTTGAATGTCAAGTGGACGTTAGAGATGATAGCAGTGGAATGACTGCAGTTATACCATTGCCACCACAGCACGGTGCAGGCACAGTTATGAACAAAGACATATTTCCAATAGTGGGGAAGTTTTGTATTGCAATGTCACGCTACTTCTTCTAGAGAAGTATAACGTGCCTTTAGCTATCCATTTAATACGTATTTTTCTCCCATTTCTGCAAGATAGAATGTAGCCAATTATACAACAGTGATCTCTTCTGGCTGATATTTTGAATTTTGGCCAACTAGCACAGGTGTACTGAAGACCAGCACATATTGACTTACATCTTAAATGTTCAAGCAGAATAATCAGCATTTTGTCCTGTTTATAGCACTTTCTAATCTCTCATAACAATGCAACCCAGCTGTGCCTACCACCAGAATCATTACGGAAGGTCATGCACTTTACTAATAATCATAAAACGTAAAGACAGCTTTTTTACTTTATCTACTGGTAAGGAGAAGGAAGCATTGTATTCCACCCAAAAATTCGATGTCGTGATTTCACCGGAAATATATGTTTTGAGACCCCCTGAATCCAAAAACAAACATTTAAAAAAACAAGATCCGCGTGTGTGCGTGCGTGCGTGTGTGTGTGTGTTTGTGTGTGTTTGTGTGTGTGTGTGTGTGTGTGTGTGTGTGTCAGTCTGTGCATCTGTGTGTCTGTGTTTGAGTCTGTCAGCCTGTGGACAACATAACTCAAAAACGAAAAGTCGGTGTTTAAAACCGAAGTTAGTATTTAAATTTAATGTCTTTCAAGGATGTACAAAGGAGATTTTGAAGAAAATAGCCCCACCCTAAACTACCCTTTACATGGAAAACTTTTCGAAAATTTTGATTTTCTTGAAAATGACTCTAACGATTTTGATTAAAATATCATATGTTTAAGATATTTGTAGGGCAAATGAAATGTATATTTTGAATTTTCTGGGTATAGTCTATGTAGTCCTGTTTAGTCTGGATGACTTTTGAATATCTCGTAAACCGTAAGAGATAGACACATTCTTAATATACAAAAGTGTAGATCTCACTAAAACACAATTTATGTCTGAATAAATTTTTTTGTAGAGTGAACCATTTTGGAGCTTTTCCTTGTTATTTGTGTCAGATTAAGAAAACTTGACTTTCGTGAAATGGAACATCGTTGTTCATTTTTTCATATGTTAAGCGTGTAAAGAAAACGGGATCTCAAAGCTTTATAAGATTTAACTACCGCACAAAGCCTGCTGTATTCTAATATTCCCCTTTCACCTACAAGGAAATAAGCAATATTATAATTTGTACAAATGCTTATCCCAACTAACAAGAAGAAGATAGAGGTATAAGAGTTTGTGAGAATGGTTAGTACAAGAGTAGAGAAAAACATGTGAGTGCAACACCTCAGATTTTTCTTCTTTACTGTGTATCAGACAAATGGTTAGTTAAGTATGAGCATGTTCTGCAGGAGAATAAGTATTAAAAAATTATTAGATCTACTAATTTGTGATGAAAATAAAGGTGCACGATTAGAGGTACAGTTGAAATTTAATTTTTGGAGATAATGGAATGTATTTAATTTGGATCATTATACGACAAAATGAACTCTTTTTTGACACTATATAACATTTTTGCGATAGTTCTTTCAAATGATACCACCCCTTTGATAGACTAACAGTATTTATTCTGCAAAAGTGGGTGCTTTCTGAGATTGCTTTGAAAAATCTTAATTTTCCTTTTTCAGTTCTTTCAGATGGTGATGAACGCATTCATTGTAAAAGGTCTCAAGAACTGAAGTTGCCATCCTGGATATGAGCTGCAGGTGTAAGATACCACAGCCGAGCCTGCCAATTTGTTTACATTTCTTCCACTGTGAAGAGTGAACTACCAAAATATGATAGGATTTTATTTTCTTCCTCTTCTCTCTCCGTTTTCCCAGCTATCAGACTGACGAGTCCGTCAAGCCGCGGCACAAAGGCCTTCTTGGAAATTCAGACAAGAATAACGTCATATTGTAAGCTTGTTTCTGTGAAACAAACAATCCAATTAGATAATTAATGATTCCATTTTATTAGATAAGAAAAGACACGCTTCGCAGGGGTAAAAATGTAGGGCGTAAGCTAGCGTCTGGAACTCATGGCACACATCCCTTTGGTTCTAGCATTCCACTTAATATTTGCATTACTAGCTCATTTCCTTTGCTCCTGAACCTCAAATCAACATGTATTCATAGTTCAATGTTTGAGTGCCAGACTTGTCACACCACAAAGCAATACGAGACCAACTAACCAGGAGCTGGTGTGGACCATCATTGCAAAGAATGCCTTCCAGCCGCTCAGGTGAGAAGGCTGGGTACTTTTCCCCTTCATTACTCATCTGTACCTGACCTTTGTGCATAGGCTAATTCGCATATGTTGGACTTGGATTCAAGTCAATAGGAGATTGGCTCAACCAGGAGCTGGTGTGGACCATCATTGCGAAAAATGCCTTCCAGCCACTCAGGTGAGAAGGTTGGGTACTTTTCCCCTTCATTACTCATCTGTACCTGACCTTTGTACATAGGCTAATACGCATATGTTGGACTTGGATTCAAATCAATAGGAGATTGGCTCAACCAGGAGCTGGTGTGGAACATAAATAAGGAGCTTCTACTAACATTAAATGAAGAAAAACAGTATCGAAACCAAAAGTATCAGCACTTTCCGTACACTTGACTACATCTGAATGATACATTTTTATACATTATATTTATTACTCAAAGCCTCAGGTGCTAAAACACTCTTAGAATACGTTTTATTTGCCTAACTCCATTTGGACACTGTTCTCCGCTCAGATTTACAAAGCAGGTGTTGAAGTTAGTATAATCACTTTTATAGTTATAATTTCCTACATGTGGCGTTCATTTTAAGATATCTCTAGCTCTTAATGTGTTTAGAGGCATGTCTACTAGCTTTAAACTTGTGGAATTTCCTTTTGAAACCATAAAACTGCAGGCAGACTGCAGAGTGTCTCTTCTTTGTGTTTCTTTTGCTGTTGGGGTCTTAAGAGATGAAGAACGCACCAAATAATACGGTCGCATTGCATTCATGACGCCCGGAGCGTTTCATTTTCTCCGTTACGTCATGGGAAATACCCAATGCGTCTTTGTTTACTGTTTCTGTGGCTTGCACGCCCCCCCCCCCCTCCCCGCGCTACCGTGATTGTCTTGGGTGCATTGAAAAAGCTGCTGACTGGAGTTAAAAGTCGTAATAAAAGCATCACATATTGTTTAATATCCTTGTTCATTATTCTAAGGATAGGGCATGCTTCATTAAGGGTATTTGTTATGTAACTACCGCAGAGGGAACCTAAGGGTGGGGGTTAATAGAGAGAAAGAGCGACTATTATGCACAATAAAGAAATTCTTATGCATTTCATTTGAAATGAAATAAAGAAGAACTGCTATAAAATCCTTCAAGATGAGCTTTCATTTGTTCTGTGCATTTTGTGTGCTGTTAATATTGCGCAGTTTAATACCACGCACTTAAGCGTAAAGTTCTTTGCATAAGCAATATAATCAGAGCATTTGTACATAACAAACGATTTTACCACACTTCTGTATTGGGTTGCCTTATAGTGTGCACATTGTATGTAAAGTCAGTACGTCTAATCTTGTCGATACATATAATTTCATAGAGTGGTTTCCTTTGTCAAATATTGACAAAATCTGTGCACAACATTCCTACGAAAAACCAGCGTCTCATTGGTTGGAAGTAAATTTTTCATGCATATATTAACTACACAAAATGAAGAAGGAAGGATTGAGAACAGATACACACTAAGACATTAAAGCGACTACCTTTTACAGGCTGTTCTCTGTGCTAGTGCATTTTATTTTTAAAGAAAAGCCATTGGTGAACTCACAGCACGGGAGCACACTATTCTATGTTGAGGTAGAATGTATATATTTGGGTTTTCTACTGAATGGACCAAACATTTGCTCTGATGGACTGTAAATACGTTATTATACAAATGTCTGCTTAGCGCAGTTGGTACTGCGCTTACCTCTGATGCGGAGGACCCGGGTTTGATCCCCGGTACCAGCATGGGGATTCCCCCCTGGGAGGTCTGGAACGGGGTGCACCCAGCCTCGTTAGGTCCCGGGGGGACCAATTGAGGAGCTACTTGATGGAGAAGTAGCGGCCCCAGGTCACAAAGGCCTCATAACTGGCCGCGAGGGCTCGGGACGCTGACCACGTCTCACCCTCCAGTACTGCACCACACCAATGGAGCCTGTAGTGGGCAGAGGTGGGGGACGCAGCGGCTGGGCGGCAAGCGTTGGCCGTTCCTGGGCTGTTGCGCTAGGGGCTTTTAGAACGTTTATATGTAAATGAGATTGAGTCCATTACAAATTTGGAATATAAGACACATTCTTGTATCTTTCCTTTATATAATTTTTATAATACAGGGTGCTCACAAATGATCTGAGCGGTTTCAAAAGCGTATTATAGCAATGTTATTTGACTGAACACTACAAAAAACTGTATACCTACTCAGAGATAGAAACTCATAAAGTTTATTTTTAATAGCTTACAGGTGCTCGATATGTGCTCTACGAGTGACTTTGTAAATATCAACTCGATAATCAAGTTCGGCCCACACTCCATGTAGCATGTCCCTGTTAATTTCACCAACATGCGTTGATGATGCGGACCCGTAGATCTGCAGGTAGTGGGGGTGTGCATCCTTCACATAACCCCATATGAAAAAGTCGCAAGTGGTGAGGCCGGGAGAGCATGGAGGCCATGACATGAGTACGTTATCTTCATTCCCGGTACGACCTATCCATTGATCTCGAAGTCTGGTGTTCAGGAAGTCACGAACATCACGGTGGTAATGAGGTGGAGCACCATCTTGTTGGTAGATGACAGTGTCGATCTCCAACTGTGGCAGGAGCCAATTTTCCAACATATCCAAGTAGATGTGACCTGTAATGAATCTTTCACTGAAGAAGAAGGGATCGTAAATTTTACATTGTGATATCGCACAGAAAACATTCAGTTTAGGTGAATCACGAACATACTGCATGACGGAATGGGGCTTTTCAGTTCCCCAAGTCCTGTTCACTTTATCACTGAGAAAGAATACTGCTTCGTCACTGAAAACAATCTTATCACAAAACTCGTCTTCCATACGCTCCTGGAAACTGCTACAAAATTTAAAGCGTTTCACCCTGTCCTCGGGTGATAATGCTTGTAACAGCTGCAAACGCCAAGGGTGCACTTTCAATCTTTTCCTTAACATTTCCCAAACGGTCGAACGCGGGATGTTCAATTCTCTACTGGCTCGACGAGTTGAGTTTTGTGTGCTACGTGCGAAGCTAGCTCGCAGACGGTCGACTGTTTCTTCAGGTATTCTCGGCCGACCCGTTGATTTGCCCTTACATTCCGTGCTTATCAACTGTTGATACCATTTACGTATAGACTTGGCAGTGGGTGGTTCTTTCCAGTACTTTGTTCTAAAGTTTCGCCGCACGGTTGTCACGGATTTACTCGTATGAAGCTCAAGAGCAGCAAACGCTTTTTCACTGTTGTTCGCCAACATACAACTGTTGGAGCTCGTGGCCGTACGAGGAAGCATAAGTCACTCTTGCGTTGGTAGGAAGAAGCTTCATGACTGCTGCAAACGAAACTTGGAGAGATAGCTAACTTACAACATCAAATACCATCGCTATACATTTAGTAATATGACTATAAAAAATCACGAAACCGCTCAAATTATTTGTGCGCACCCTGGATTTCAGATTATTTTCAAAGAAAAAGAGATATATGGTTATTGGTTTGAAAGGTAGCACATGATATATTAGTTACATTCTCCTTAGTGAAGATGTGCTTAATCCATTGAAGTTCAATTTCATTCTGTTATCTGTGGGGACGCTTTCTTTCTTTCTGCAAAGGTATTTTGTTCCTGCACCTTTATTGTGCTTCAAAACTATACCATTTTCTCAAACGTGTAATTAACAGGAGTAAGAACGAGATGGGATATATGATCCACTTTATACAGTTAAATATAACTAGAAATGAATATATTAATAAGAACAAGAATAATATTATATGGTATACAACTTGCTTTCGCTACAATTGAATAGCTGCATATTCTTATTCAAAACAAAGCAAATATGTTTCGCTCAGCAATTCTTTATTTTTCTGCTTCTGCTAAAAGGTCGTTACATCTTTTCACCGCTAGTAAATATATTTGCAGATTATTACATTAATTCCTTCCGAATCAAGGCTCCAACTTGGTTCATAAGCTACCAAGTTTAAATCTGAAACAGCAAAGACTTTCTTTTAACAGCCATTGACTTTCATTAGTGAAACTGCTATATCTATATACTTGAGTATTTAATGAGCTATTTTCGCTTAAATTAAGATATTTTTCCGAAACATTTACCTCCCTAGTGGTCAAGTTGCGAGACGCATAAGCACGAACTATGCAAATACTTTCAGCGGATATGAAGTAGATGAATGTATACAAAGTTGTTTGAAAGTTCTATGATACTATGTACTTATATATAACCATGTTCTTGGTGGTCTGTTAGCAGTTTTAGCTCCACATACATTTAGTTTGATTTTCACCTTTCAAATATTCGACAGTTGTTTCATCCATGGAGTCGGATAGACAAGGTGACACCGAGGTGTGCTTGCAGTAACGAACTCGCTTAAAAATGGCAGTGACAAATGGTTAAATAAATATCAGCTTATACTGTAAATTGTGCGCTAGCATATGAGCAGCGTTTCACAGATATATTATTAGAACTTCAATAACCAATACATTGTATCCGGATTTCCGGAATTTAGGGAATTAAGTTCGTATGTGAATGGGTTGCTATTGAAGCGGAAAATGCGCCTAAATACACACAATTCGCACATAGGATTAAACCCACGCCGTTCAATACATTAACATGAGTATCATCTCCTCCTTGATTTATTAGCAGTATACATACATCCCCGGGTAGGAAAAGCAATATACGGGCCAGCAATAGAGCTTAAGAGAAAAAAAAAGAAAGAAAAAATCAAATGAATTACATTTACATTATCTTCTCTATTCACTCATCTGCAAACTATTCTTACAAATGTTTGTCACTGCTTCACGATAATGCAGATACACAGATGCAAATACAAATAATGCCAAAAAATGTATGCACACTTGAGGCAAAAGAAGTCAGTTAACTGAATTCACACAAACAAAAAAATTATGAGCACTAATCATCTCAGACTTTTAGAATTACAACAGTTGTATCAGTTAATCAAAATTCCCACCATCGCTTTCATACCCTTCTGAATACATCGAAACACTGGTCGGTTGAGCATCGTTTGCGTAAGTTATTGCAGTACATGCCGTTTCAATTTCTTTCCAAAGTGCAGAGAGTGAAGCTGGTTTTCTACGGTATACAACATTTTTAAGAGTTCCCCATAGGTAGGAGTCCAACAGAGTTATATCCGGGAAACGCGAATCCGGAGACCTCATCGTCCTGTCAAATACCCTGGAAGACTGTCATCAATCTACCTACGTACATCGTGGTAGTAATGTGGTAGTGCTCCATACTCTTCGACGTAATATTTCTTATTTCCATAGAGTTTACGAATGGCGGGCAAGACCGATGTATGTACCATTATTATTAAGTACACTTGCCCGTTTGCTATTCCTTCAAAAAGGAATGACCAATTAGATTTCTAGATGACAACCCACACCAAACGTCATTTCCAGGTAAATTAACAGCCTTTTACACAACATCGCGTGGATTGTTTACACGCCAGAAAACAGAGTTATGCTTGGTTAACAGTTTCATTCAACTTAAATTGTGCCTAATCGAACCAAATAACTTTTCCTAGGAAGCCCCCATCCTCTAGCACCATGTTCGAAAACCACTCAGAATACTGCATTCTTCGACCAGGGTAATCTACATTTAGTGCATGTGAATGTCTTGGGATGAAACTTTGCTGTTTTTTCGGTGGATGTCATAAGCACCTGGAGAAGAGTCGAGAGCGAGAGACAAAGAATGCGCCAGCTCTGCAACGGTAAAAGGTAAGTCGTACGCTTCACTGCAGTCACTGTTAAAATCCAGGACTATCTGCTCCGCAGATACCTTGATAGGTAGAAAGGATCTATCGTAGCTTTGAGTTTGGCCAGTTTCAGCGAAAGAATCGGCAAGGACGTCGGCGATATCCTGCTCGCTGGAGTGATGGAAGCCCTGTACGGCGAGGGAATAATCGTCCGGCGACACCTGTCGTACATACGTCGAACAGCAGTACACACCTCTGGGCCGAATTGCGACGGGAAGGGAAGAGACGTAAGATTCCCAGGATATGCGTTTTGCATTCTGAACTACAAAACACACCCTTGCACGAGAACGTTTAAAAGCAATGGAATTCGCCTCCTTAGGATGTAAAGCAGAAACACGCAGAGCTCGCTTACGTGCTTTAATATCCAAACGGTCCTCGGACCACAAAAGTACAGGAACATGTCGTGGTATAGAGGTACCTCGAGGAATGCTGATATCCGACGCGAGAAGGATAGAGCAAGTAAAACATTCCACCATTTTATCGACGGTGGAAAAGCTATCGTCAGTGAGCTGAATGAGGGAACGAAATTTTCCCCAGTCAGCCTTGGAAATAATCTAGTGGGGATGTCGTGTTGGCACAGGACGGTGACCGGATAGGTGAATGTTAATGGGGTAGTGATCACTGCCAAATAGGTTGGAGAGCACCGAAAAATCAGAAGGTGGTACCAGTGATGGGCCACTGAAAGAAACGTCTAGGTCGGAGTGTGTAACATAGATTATAAGAAGGTGGGGCACCAGTATTTAATAAAGCTCAGCCCGACATATGGCAGATATCTGCTACAGGCACCCACGAGCATCGCCAGTGTCGGAACCCCATAAAGCGTTTTTCGCATTCAGATCGTATAGAAATAGGAGTGGTGGCGGAATCTGTGCCAAAAGAGTACGCACATGGTTCTCCCGTACAACACTGACTACGTAGTGGCAGATAGAGATTGCAAATAGAGAAGCAGAGGCGCTGCAGCTGCACATGTACCGAATGAGTTTGCAGCGACATTTTAAGGGATTTGCTGGTGGCAGAGATGTGATGAGCCACCAGAGTAGCAACACCACCACTTGCTCCCCGAGCAGTTGCAAAGTCATGGCTAAATGGCGACACAACCAGGAAGGTGTAAGGGGTAATTATGCTGCAATTAGGCTTCTTGTAGACAAACGATGGAAGGAGATTGGTCTGAAACTAAATTCTGTATATCCGGAGAACGTGCCTGGAACCCATTAACATTACACTGGATTATTTCCATGGTAAAGAAGACCTTAGAGTTTAGTCTTTATCTTTTTCTTCATCTTCATCTTGGCGTACCTTGGACGAATGATGTGATGTTCGCTGCCCTCTGGCAACTCTTCCGATGTTCGGGATTCTGAAGATCCCTTTCGGCACGTGGAGCAGGAGCGGCTACTCGCTACTCGTATGCCTAGCACGAGGACGGTCGACAGGATGGCTAGGTGTCTGTGGACGGCTTGGGATATGGCGTCTGCACAAATGATGATGTAGTTGCCGCTGCAGGTGTGGCTCGGCTCAATAGAGAGCTACTCGCGATCAAGTGGGTTTGCGTCGAAGCATCGACAACAGGGACATGCTGTAAGCCTACAGTGTTTATAGGAGGGTGGCAGACCACAGACGAATAACCCGTGGTGCTAGCGGGTGTACGTTGTCCAAAGGCCGCCGCGCCTCAGCAAAGGTGAGAAGTATACTGGTGAACCACAGCACGCTCGTATCCACAAAAGATATATTCGGGCAAGTGAATACCCTTAAATGTGAGAAACACTGTGCATACGGTATACTCTTTGCCATCCTGCTTTCGTATTAAACGGTACGCTCGACACACTCTTTGATTGGAAAGACATTAATTGACTATTTCCTCATTGGATTGACCGTCCAGATTAGAGGTGGTAGAGTGGTAGTAAGGCAGTGGGGTTTAGTACGGGCAACTGCTAGGATCATTAGCACCCAAAAGAGACAAGAGAACGAAAAGTGTGGACCCCAGACCTGCATGCTAAAACGTTAAAATGACTCAGTAATTAAAACGTCACCAAAAGTGTGCCAGTACTCTACCAATATGGTTAAAACACAAAGGCTACCGGATAAGACATATAAAACCTAATCACATCTACGGCCAAACGAAAGAAGAAAGACAAACGATAAAATTAACTATTCAAATACGGCCGCGCATACCGCTAAGAAGGATAAAACGGAGCAAACGGTCTACAGCACAGTGTGTGCCAACATCTTAGCAAAGGTGACCGACAGACAGGCAGACCCAGCGACACACGGAACTGAGCTAAAAACTGGAACTGAAGTAAAACATGCCGCAATGTGAAAGGCTCATGACAATGAGAACAGAGCGGCGCAGCATCTGAAAATAAAAGGTGACTATGATGAAAAAGGCACTTCTCCATACGCTATCTCGCTAAAACCAACTCCTCGAGGCGAGAGGTGCATGGGATAGTCCTCCAGGTGATGGGAGGGACTTCACCTCCCGTCGTTTGTTTCCCTGAACACCACGCCATGCATTACTCAAACGTGAAAGGAGGGCACGACGTAAAAATAAGCTAAAATCATGGTAAGTATACAAGCGCTAAAAAACCTGGGAGTTAAAGGTGCTGCCTTCGCAGCAGAAAGGCCAGCCTTGTTTCCCTGCAGGCCTACATATCCAGGAACCCACACAATGGAGACACAAGTGCCAGCACTAGCGAGTGAGTGAAGGCACACCCGGACACGCTACACCAGTAGATGCTAATTGTACAGTGCGCGGTGGCTCAGAAGGGCACTCGAAGAGTTCTAAGAAATAAGACATCTAGTGAAGGCTAACATATAAAAGAACCTGTTATACACCAAAAAGCTCTGCTGTAAAAATCGAGCACTGTTGTAAAAGGCGAAAGCTAAAACTCTGGTGACCATAAATAAAAGCACATCTTACTCCCCGATCGCCCTTCGATCCGTCAGTGCATATAAAATTGCAGGCTCCGGGATGCATCTGAATATCTAAAAAGGCCAAATGAAGAAGCGAATCTGGTGTCGACGACTTCGGCAGGGACAGCAAACCCCGATTGAATCTCGGCATCTCGGAACGGAGCCACGGGGGAAATTGTGTTTCTCCCTTAGGAAACGTCGGAGGTAAATCGACGTCCAAAAGCCGAAGTAGTGAGGGAAACAGAACGCCGGGAGGAACTAGGGTACCAGAGAGCTCGTTGAGTGTTGGTGGTCCAAGTTGTCATTAAAAACGAACAAAAAGACCGGTGGTCTGTTAGCTGCAAAGAACGTCGCGCCGAAATCTAAGCGGAGGTTCAGCAGCTTCCGCTCATAGGCTCATAACAGAGCTCGTTGGAAGGGCGCCAATACGCACACGGATACCACGGTGGTGTGTAGGATTGACACGATTTAGAATCGACGCTCGCCGATGAATTTACTATACAAACGTAATCAAGTTTCGATCGGACCAGTGCGACATATAGGTGTAAAGGAATTGTCCGAACGTTCACACTGTGCCTTTATGTTCGAAATATGAGGTCAACTACGTTTTATGTCAAAAATCAATCTCAAAAATGTCGACTCATCTGTGAAAGGGACTGCATCTGGGCTGAAACGTAGAAAAGGCGGAAGGAAGGCTTTCCGGCGCCAGAAGTTAAGAGGACAATGTTAATGGCGAACAATTTAAAGCCGCTTTCCACATTCCAAGTGATCAAGTAGTCCAGACACTGGAGGTGGCGTTATAAGAGAGAAATTCGCCAGGAACTGCAGTAAATGGCGAAGTTATCCACGAAGAGCGAAGACGAAACGTCTGATAGGACGGACTTTACAGTGCGATTGATGGCAAGGGCAAATAGTGTAGTGCTGAGTATCGAGCCCTGCGGTACTCCGGTCTCTTGAGTAAAGCGTGAAGGGTCTGCCCAACATTCACGCCTGAGGCCTCCGAAGAGCATAAACGTTGAGGGCCGAGCTCACACCGTGGGACTGGACCACGGAGTTAGAAAATATCCCTGCTGGTGAGACAGGAGTTAATAAATTAAGACCTAACCAACTAATAACTCTAATAATCCTAGAAGAAGAAGAAGAGGGTGATGAATAAGGCAATGAAGGCAGTTGACGGACATGGAACGCGTGAAATGAAGGCGACTGGCTCGGGAACCCAGGTGCGTCTAACTCGTACCTACCGTAGTAGCCCCTTGAGGTCATCTTTCCGTCATCATCTTTGCGTCATCATCTTTGCGTCATCATCTTTGCGTCATCTGTGTATCTTTGCGTAAACGGGCAAATGAAAGGGGAATAAATTCTCGTCATTCATCTCCTGTCCACATATCCCCGAGATAAGTACCTCATTCCTTGAGTATATAACTCATCGTCAACAAGGCTGATACGCCAAGCGTTACTTTCCTCTATGTGTGTACTATTCCCTTCATCTAGACAATAACCAGACATGCATACCTCGAAACGTAGCCTACGACCCTTCTTACTTCAAAATTATGCGGAGTCTTTTGAATCCACAATCAACATTACCGAGAAATTTCTCACACCAATATTTTCCTACCGCCAACACATACCGCAGTGAGCAACCATCGCTGCCGTAACTGCCTCATAAGCATATAGGATTTCGTAGCACCACCTGGAGGTAAGAGTAGCAGCGCCGAGTAAGCTCTCTACCCAATATGCGGCTGTCGAGTGTCCTCCACATTTCAGCAGACAGAGTGTGCTGCTAAGAAGCGCTAAAATGCTACAATCCACTATGTAGCTGAGTCTCGTTCAGAGTAACGAGCACTCGTATAAATCGCTGTCCAACATCTTGCCCCCTCCATCTCTGTCTGCAGTCTTCCCGTCCGTCCAAACATCCTGTTGCTAATTTTCTTGTACGTGCAAAGGGAATATGGGTATACAGTGGTCTTTAAGCGATAGTAAGATATTTTAAGAGCTGGTTGCTATGCGATGCCTTTCAAATTCAATTCTGTGTGCAAGGCCACGAGATAAAAAAAAGCGAATAACATTTGTATTTGAGAAGAGTATAAGTATTGGAAGATTCAAACAAATAATATGGAATATTGCGGAAATGCTTCACTCAAAAGTTAAAGGAAGTATTTGACATAAATTGTGTTTTTCAACGAGATCCACATTTTGTATATAGTAAGCTTTCGTGTGTCTCTTACTATTGACTATTTATGCAGAAATCATCCAGAACGAAGGTCTTCCGAGGTCATTCCCACAAACTCAAGTTATGACTTAGAAACTGCCATGGACTCATCTGTTTGTGTCCGTCACTGGATACTGACTGTCGGGCTGTGATTCTACACACCACAGGCAAGGGCTGATTCACCCTCCGTCTGAAAGAGTGGGGTGTGAAATAGCCGCTAATTACGTAAGCGTCTCCAAAGAGACAAGGTTTCACAGCAATCTGAAATGTGACCCCTCCATAGACAGTTAAGCTAATAGAATGTATAAAAAGGTGTTAATTCTTCTACGCATTACAAGAGTTCGTTGGGTATTTTATCTGGTCCAGAGCCATCTTTTTCTTTAATTTTTGTATTGCTAATTTTGCTTCAGATTTTCAAATAGTAAAATAATATAGTTGTTGATGAAGTCTATATTCATTTCTACTCTTTTGATTACGTTTTATGTTTTCCGGTCATCATCTAGTAAAATTTTATTTAGTAATAATTTTGGCGTATCTTCCCAATTGATTGTCATACTTCCACCTTAATTTATTGAAGTATGTATTATATCTGGTAATTTCATCTCTCCTATTACAATTTTGTAGGGAATATCCCCTATAGGTATTATTTCCTAGCTTAGTTTCCACAAAATCCCGCTATGATTTGTTCCTAGTTTCGTTTATTAGTTTCTTGAACGTTTCTTTTTCTTGTCTATATTTGTTTAAATTGTTTTGCCTCTCTGTCTCTGCTAAATTGTTGGAAATTTCAGCATTCTTTTACTACGTAGTGTTTCTTAAGCGTCGGTCCAACTACTGTCTTCATTTTCTTAAGTTAGGAACCATTTGCTTAATTACATTTTTATTCGTCGCTGCCAGGTATTCGGTATCCGTATCTACTGAAATGCCCTTACATGTTATTGTATAGTCGGAGAATTATTTAAATTTTCTTCCAATTGGCCTGCGAATAATTTCTTTTGTTAGTAGCTAAGTTTCTATCATTAAATTTCTTTATTATAAGCTTGTAGTTAAAGACACATAAGCACTTGAAGTAAAATTTTTGTATCCTACATTTAAGTCAATGCGTGATTTCGCTCCCTCCATTCAAACGTCGGTGGCTTTAATGGGTAGTTAAACATAATAAAATTCAATTCCAAAATCACACCTCACCCCTCTCATCCCGTTATTCATTATAACACCAAGTAGATTTTGCATTTTGCACCTAAAGGACGCATTATTTCATAATTTTATATGCATTCTGAATATTTCGCACTTTTACTTCCTCTACTACGTTTAGCAGAGGAAGTATTGTATTCCACCCAGAAATTCAATTTCGAGATTTCACTGGAAATATAACAGGTGGCCCACCAGAGCCGACCCCACCGTAAGTAGATAAACCTTCGTGCGTTAAAAGGGTTGCAGAAGTTCACGGCGGAAGAGAGGTCCGCGGCGTTGCTGCTTCTTAGCAGGACGTGAGGTGAGAGGCAATTGAACCAGCGTGTGTACTTCGTGATAATAGACAATAACAGTATAAACAACGGAGAAAGTCCCATTCTACTTACAGGATCTTTATTTTCCAGGGAATAAGCTCACTCCTGCATATGCTACTATTGTGTAACATTTGAATTAGAGATTGTAAAGAGCAAGCATGACGCCACGTAACGTATTATTAATTATTGCTATTATTGATGTTATTACTATTGTTATTGTTATTATTATTGTTATTATTATTATTATTATTATTATTATTATTATTATTATTATTATTATTATTATTATTATTATTATTATTATTATTATTATTATTATTATTATTATTATTATTATTATTATTATTATTATTATTATTATTATTATTATTATTATTATTATTATTATTATTATTATTATTATTATTATTATTATTATTATTATTATTATTATTATTATTGGTATTGTTATTGTTATTGTTATTGTTATTGTTATTATTATTATTATTATTATTATTATTATTATTATTATTATTATTATTATTATTATTATTATTATTATTATTATTACAAAAGATTTCATAAGAGCATAGTTATTTAACATTTTCCTCATTCGAATGATCTCCGTTGAAAATATTTTACATAAATATGTGTACTGTATTTACTTAAGTAAGCCCATTGGCTATTTCTAGGTTTTATCGAGTAATACGTCTTATTAAGTCCTAAGCAAAAATTAGTTCCATTGAGATTCTATAAAATAGAAGTATATCATTCTTTGCTAGTTAGAACGTTTAAATGAACTGAAATTCAGAGAGTAAGAGGGCAAGAATAAAATAGATCAGAATCTAAGAATCCGGGGCTTTGTCGCTGTCTCCGTCACCGGTTTCCGCCCCATTAGCTTCCATTATAATTCTTTCAATTCTTTGTCCCATATTTTGCCACTTCCTGTGCTCTTGTCAAGACGTTGTGTAACTTTTCCTAGGAGCCCCATATGATTCTCTTTCTTCATGTTTTTATTCTTCGTGCACAGTTGTGCGAACACAACTGTTTGAGACCTTTGGGGCTGCAGCAAATCTTTCTTGCAATTTGTGGAATTTTTTTTAAAGTGTTTTATTTGAAAAGCCCCATAGAGTAGCTATACAGAGTGCAAAGGAAGTCACTATATTCCTTGTAATATGTGCTTCATAGAAGCATTACAAACAAATAAGTCTTATGGCGTTTTGTTCTTCGATCAGCCGATTTAGAAAAAAATAAATGTTTTTTTGTTCCAAATTGGATGCGTAATTCCACAAGAATGTACGAAGATAATAGTTTGTTACTTGTAAGATGCGTAGAATAACGCATTTCTGACACAGGTTCGGTAGTAATTATGGGACATCACACAGGGTTTCGAAATAATTAATCACTTAAAAGACGTGAAGGAATACTCCGAGCAGCTCTTTCCTACGTGAGGTAAGTCGTAACGTTGCTTTGAAGTTGGTCAGGGACTTGACCTGGTTTCCGAATGTAAATAGGTCGATCACTTTCACTTTCCTCTGGATATTTTGGTAGTTAACGGTTGTGATTGGCCTACGTTCCTAGAGTAAACATAGAAGGTGACGCGTGGTAGCAGTAGTGTTTATTTACTGAACCAGTGAAAGTGACATACAATTTGTAGTGTCGCCAGCTTGTTTTCGACAAAACGATCTCCGTAGAAAATAGTCAGAGATAAAAACGCAAGATACAAAATGTGCTCCAAATGCCGAGATCTACCACTGGTTTTGATTAATGTAATGACTTCCCTTCCACCCGGTATGACTCCTCTGGATTTTTTCTCCTGGGGAGACGTGAAAAGCAGGATCTACAAAACAGCAACTACTGCCCTCGAATCTTTGAGAGAATGCATTTATTTGGCTCCAGAAGAAATACGCAACAATGAGGGTGTGTTTGTTAGAGTGCGCCGTAATTGGTTAAAACGGTGTGAGGCTTGCAGTTGCGCAAATGGAGCACATTTTGTATAATACGTGTGAAGTGGGTGAACCATTTGGTCCATTGGTTATTCTTTTGCTATCACCTTAAAAATATCATTTGGTACGCTTTGTGAGAGCCTACAAATGTACCTTTGTGTTTACAAGTCAGAGAGATTGTTTGGTTTATTAAATTATAGCAGCATTGGCTACGAAACGATTCGTTTGATGTTGAAGGAAATGATAAGCAATATCCTTAGATTGTGAGTTTAGGTTACAGTATGCGTTACTGGAGAACTCAGATGTACGACGTAGCAGACACGGTATGGTATGTCTTTATATTTATACTCACGAGCAGCGCGGCTCCGTGACGCGTGTTTGTTCATGTGCTGCCCTAGTGGAAGTGAAACCTGCAGTATTGCCAGCTTGTTTTCGATAAAACTAAAGTATCTGCGTAGTAAATGGTCAGAGACAAAAACTAAGGTATAAAATGTGTTTTAAATACCGAGATCTATCACTGGTTTAAATTAATGTAATGCCTTCCCATTTTATGCTTGGCTTCTTTCTTCATGTATTCACAATCGTTACCAACCACCTTACAAATCTAATTATGAATGGTGTTCCTTTTAACTTTGGAATTAAAGGAGACATTGTCACAAAGTTAATTCAACATATGCACACTAACAGCCATACGACAATACTTTGAAGTGAACTGTACTCAGGAGCAGACGATTCACCTGCGTATCCCATCAAGTACCACAAGACGTAAGTTCGCTGACTACAGGAGAGAGGGTTATATCCAGGCTCGCTAACTGGTTTCTGGATCAAGGTCACTGCTCTAGAATGAATACGCGAGCTGTATCAGGCAGACTTAGGCGTGTTCCTGTGTGCATTCTATGCTACCAAAATGTCCAATGCATCTTTAAGGGACGCAAGAGACATGTATGTGTGCAAAATCAAAGCTCATTAATTAGAAATAAATCTAGATACATATGCAGCTCCTAGTAAACAACTTTAAGTCGCTTTCAGTAAAACAAAAGAGTACAATTAAGCAAAGCTTTCAAAATGTTGTTTGCATACAAAAGGCTAACTACACACGCACTAGTGTGCTTTATATTCTGTTTCTCTTCAGCTTACAACGCAGATCTGATAGCTTTGACGTTTAGATTTACTCTGCGAAGCGTATTCTGAAGAATAATAACAACTACAATAATAGTAATAATAATAATAATAATAATAATAATAATAATAATAATAATAATAATAATAATAATGATGATGATGATGATGATAATCATGATAATCATGATAATCAAGATAATCATGATAATAATGATAATGATAATCATGATAATCATGATAATCATGATAATAATGATAATAATGATAATCATGATAATAATGATAATAATGATTAATAATAATAATAACAATAATAATAATAATAATAATAATAATAATAATAATAATAATAATAATAATAATAATAATAATAATAATAATAATAATAATAATAATAATAATAATAATAATAATAATAATAATAATAATAATAATAATAATAATAATAATAATAATAATAATAATAATAATAATAATAATAATAATAATAATAATAATAATAATAATAATAATAATAATAATAATAATAATAATAATAATAATAATAATAATAATAATAATAATAATAATAATAATAAAAATAAATATTATTATTATTATTATTATTATTATTATTATTATTATTATTATTATTATTATTATTATTATTATTATTATTATTATTATTATTATTATTATTATTATTATTATTATTATTATTATTATTATTATTATTATTATTATTATTATTATTATTATTATTATTATTATTATTATTATTATTATTATTATTATTATTATTATAATGATGATGATAATGATTATGATAATGAAGATGATAATGATGGTGATAATGATAATGATAGTAATAACAATAACAATAATAAACACACTAATATAAATAATAAATAACAATTAACAGTAATAAACTAGTAACATCAATGCTAACAATAACTAATACTACGTAATAAACAAATACGGCAATAACATTAATAAGAAACAAAGAAATTCTAATGAAACATTACCTGCCGTCATGCTTGCTCTTTACAATCTCTAATTCAAATGATAGACAATAGTAGCATATGCAGGAGTGAGCTTATTCCCTGGAAAATAAAGATGCTGTTAGTAGAACGAGACTTTCTCGGTTGTTTATACTGTTATTGTCTATTATCACGAAGTACACACGCTGGTTCAATTGCCTCTCACCTCACGTCCTGCTAAGAAGCAGCAACGCCGCTGGCCTCTCTTCCGCCGTGAACTTCTGCAACCCTTTTAACGCACGAAGGCTTATCTACTTACGGTGGGGCCGGCTCTGGTGGACCACCTGGCATGTTTTGAGGCCCTCTGAATTCAAAAAACATTTCTAGGAAAAGGTCCGTTTGCTGTCTTTCTGTGGACAACATAACTCAAAAACTTAAAGTAGGTTAAAAACCAAAGCTGGTACTTCAGTTTAATGTCTTTCAAGAATGCGACACGAAAATTTTGAAGAAAATTTCCTAAACCACCCTTTACGTGGAAAATTTTTCGAAAATTTTGATTTCCTAAATAATGGCTCTTAACGATTTTGATTAAAATGCCATATGTTTGAGATATTTTAATGACAAATGAAATACATATCTTGAATTTTCTGGCTATAGCCCATGAAGTCCTATTTACTGTGGATGACCTTTGCATAAGTGGTAAACCGTAACAGATAGACCAAATCGTCCTATACAAAAAATGTAGGTCTTGCTAAAACACCGAATTTATATCTGATTTTTTTTTTCTTTTTTTTAAAAAGAGTGAACCATTTCGGAGATACTCCTCGTTATTGGCATAAGTTTTGGAGAACTTAATAGTTCTGTCAAATGGAACATTGCTATTCATTTTTATATGTTAATTGTGCAAAGAGAACGGAATTGAAAGCTTTAAAAGATTTGACTATCGCTCAACGCCCACTATATTCTAATATTCCCCTTGCACCTACATGAAAATAAACAATAAGATAATTTGTACGAATTTTTATCTCAACTAACACGAAGAAGATACAGGAATAAGAGTTTATAAGAATTAGTGCAAGAATAAAGTCATGTTAGTGCAGCACATTAGATTTTTTCAATATGTTGTTCAACTGCACGACTATGTTGGGAATAGTAATTCGCCAGTTCAAAAGTCCCGTGCTTATGAGTTATTTTCAAGCAGTTTGTGTGTGTTTGTGTGTGTGTGCGTGTGTGTGTGCGTGTGCGCGCGCGCACGTGTGTGTGTGTCGCTTAGTTGTGTGACGTTAACGACTTGCAAATTGGGATTGGTTATGGGTGCGGAGGTCATAGGGCTATTTCCAGTACTAATTATCTTGACCGCCTCCGTAGCGCAGAGGTAGCGCGCCTGTTTCCGGCGCGGAGGGTATGGAAATTTTCCCCCGCTGGGACGTCTGGTACGGGGTACACTCAGCCTCGTTAGATCCCGGAGGGGCCAATTGAGGAGCTACTTGAATAAAGAAGCAGCGAGTCCAGGTCGCGAAGCCCACATAACTGGCCGGGAGAGCTCGGAGCGCTGACCACGTCCCACTCTCCAGTACTGCATCCAACTCATGACAGAGTGGGCAGAGGTGGGGGACTCAGTGGCCGGGTGGTAGACCTTGGCCCGCTTAGGGCTGTTGCACAGTTTTTTTTTTTTAAATTACCCTAGTCATTATCTACTGGTACACAAATTATAGTTCCTTTTATACATTGGGGCTCTTGAATACACAAATATCTAGGTTTTACGCTCCAATAATTGGTTTTATATCTCTCGTAACTAGTTTGCTTCTTTGAGCATTTATTTGCACTATTGTTAAATTTTTTGTACTAAATTCTCTTACGAGGCACTGGGACTGAAAAATGATCGAAAAATTACCATATTGACTATTTTTAGGTTTATGCTATATGCTCAATTCCTCTATTCTTTGGCACCGTTTTAAGTCGAAATTTAAAATCTTCTACAAATTCCTGTTTGCTAAACATATCCTCAAAGTTTTATTGATAAACATCTTCAATAAATTGTTCTTCTTTACTTCCCACTAACTATCCCGTAAACTATCATAGGTGACTTTATTTTTCTGAATTTCTCTATTTATACATCTTGGCCCTTTAGATTCCTGCTATCAATAGATTTTATTTGCATTTTCTTCTGTCTCTGCCTCAAAATTACACTTTCCGGGGCCGTTCTCCAGCTTCTGACTTTAATTTTCTCTTCCGCTGGATCTAAGCATGTGATTAAAATTGTTTTCAATTCTTTGGCTTCTTGGTTCTTAGTTGAGGTAATATGAACTGTAAGTTACTTAGTATTTATTGATCTTTGAAATTCGCGGCTTTTGCAGTAGGCGGCGGTAGAGCGGCAACCTGCCTGTTGGAGTTTGCTGAGTTCTCTTGCTTTTCTCATACAGTTCTTCATAAATCTTTACTTCTGTCAGCGCTTTCTCCTTTTGTAACTTCAGTTCATCCACCTCTTTCAGAAATTTGGTTAGCAATACAAATATACTTGTTTTGTATCTACGGAAAGTTTCCCTTTCCCAATTATTACACTCAATACCTATCATCCCTCCCCCTATTGTTTTTACCTGTGGCAGAATTAGATACTTTGTAACATATATAAGGGAAATTACAAAACAAGAAACGATGTATAGTCTTCTTTATCCCTTTCGAAGTATGTCGTGGGAAGTATGCTTCCCACTTGTGTTATCATGTTAGAAGAGCTACATGAAGCCTAGTGACCACTTCTAGTGTATGCTGGCATCTAGCGGAAACTTAAACAAAAACAGAAAAAAATCTGATGTGTTGCACTCACATGACTTTCTCTACTTTTCTACTATCCATTCTTACAAACTCTTATTCCTATATCTTCTCCGCGTTTCTTGAGATAAACATTTACAGAAATTATCTTATTGCTTATTTCCTTTTATGCGCAAGGGGAATATTAGAACACAGTAGGCTCTGAGCAATGGTCAAATATTTTAAATCTTTGAGATTCCGTTCTCTTTTGACGCTTAACATGTAAAAAATGAACAACGATGTTCCATTTCACGAAAGATTTTAAGTGTTCCAAAACTGACATAAATAACAAGGAATATCTCCGAAATGTTTCACTCTACAAAAAAACTTTATCCGGACATAAATTATGTGTTTTAGCGAGATCTATATGTTTGTATGGTAAGAATTTCTCTATCTCTTAGGGTTCACGAGTTATTCAAAAGTCATCCAGAGTAAACAGTACATAGGCCATAGCCAGGAAATTCAAAATATTCATTTGTCATACAAATATCTTAAACGTACGGCATTTTAGTCAAACTCGTTAGTCATTTTCAAGAAAATCAAAATATTCGGAAAATTTGCCAGGTGAAGGATAGTTTAGGGTTGGGCTTTTTTCTTCAAAATCTTCGTGTCGCATCCCTGAAAGACATTAGACTTAAATACCAACTTTGGTTTTTATCCGACTTTTCGTTTTTGAGTTATGCTGTCCACAAACTGTTAGACACACACACACGCACACACACACACACACACACACACACTCACACATACATACACACACACACACACACACACACACACACCACGCGCGCGTGAGCGGATTTTTTCTAAAAATGCTTTTTTTTTTATTCAGGAGGCCTCAAAACATATATTTCCTGTGAAATCTCGACATCGAATTTTTGAGTGGAATACAATACTTCCTCTACTTACCAGCAGAGGAAAGTAAAAAATCTGATGTGTTGCACTCACATGACTTTCTCTACTTTTGTACTAACCATTCTTACAAACTCTTATCCATATATCTTCTTCGTGTTAGTTAAAATAAACATTTGTACAAATTATCTTATTGCTTATTTCCTTGTAGGTGCAAGGGGAATATTGGAATACAGTAGGCCTTGTGCGATAGTCAAATCTTTTAAAGCTTTGAGATTCCGTTCTCTTTGCACACGTAACATATAAAAAAATGAACAACGATGACCCATTTCACGAAAGTTCTAAGTTTTCCGAAACTCACACACATAACAAGGAATATCTCCGAAATGGTTCACCCCAAATGAAAATTTATTCCGACATAAATTGTGTATTTTAGCAAGATCTACATTTTTTGTATAGTATGATTTGGTCTATCTCTAACGGTTTACCAGTTATGCAAAAGTCGTCCAGAGTAAATACGACTACAGGGGCTATAGCCAGAAAATTCAAGATATACATTTCATTTGTCATCAAAATATCTCAAACATATGACATTTTAATAAAAATCGTTAGAGCCATTTTCAAGAAAATCAAAATTTTCGAAAAATTGTCCATGTAAAGGGTAGTTTAGGGTGAGGCTATTTTCTTCAAATTCTTCGTGTCATATCCTTGAAAGACATTAAACTTGAATACCAACTTAGGTTTTTAACCGACTTTTCGTTTTTGAGTTATGCTGTCCACAGACTGGCAGACTGACAGACTGACACACAGACACACACACGGACCTTTTTCTAAAAATGCTTTTTTTTTTTATTCAGGGGGCCTCAAAACATGTATTTCCGGTGAAATTTCGACATCGAATTTTTGGGTGGAATACAATACTTCCCCTACTTACCAGTAGAGAAAGTAAAAATTGATAGCATCCCAGTACCGCTTCTACGAGCTCTCAAAGAGAAAAGGAAATGGTAGAATCTTGAAGGTGGCGTAGCTCCTTGTTTTGCAAGCAAAGTAATTTATACCAATTTGGTCATACAGACAGTCACTTTTGCTCCACTAAGGCGCATGATAGAACATGCACATACACAAAGCTTCTAATGTTCCATTGTGTGTGATCCTTGTATTAGAGAGCCTTTGAAAGTTAAAATACTTAACTGAAGGGATGAAATAAGGCAGAAAGTTTACGGAGGACTTCAGTTTAGATTGTACCAAAATGTATAATTTTACTTGTTTGTAATTTCTTTTATAATAAAGCACTGACATAGAGCATAGGACACATGTATTCTGTAAATGTTTGATGCAACCTAAGACTTTTTCCTTGCATATTATATACTTTCATATGTGCCCTGGGAAGTATACTTCCCACCCTGAAGTTTTCAAAATAGGGGGAAAAAATTTGAAAAGGAGTTTCTGTAAAGTATGTTCATAGACTATTATTATGCACAAAACAGCAAACTTGTAACACTCAAAGAATAAAACGGCCCATGAAAGGGTAAACTGAAAACAGCACACAACCAGTGGCAACTGACCACCTCCTTGCGCACACTAACATTCTAGTAATTCCCAAACCCAAAGGAATTTGTATATAGTTTATTCTTATTTCTTAAAAATACTGTGTAATTTAATTTAAGTCTATTACTTACAGCTTTGTTCAAACGCACTTTCTAAATCCCTTTCAAAATAATTCACAAGTTTACTTAACAGGTTGTGTAAATTACCGTCACCAACTCCCACCAAACACATGCTCACTACTTGGCAGCCAGAGCGCGAGAGAGCTAACCCACCTCTGGAAAACACCAACAATGGAAGTGGCTTCCAGAGTGCAACATCGACGCTCCACAACAGCCGGCTGCAACAGTAACGGCAACAGTAGTATGACAGAACAGAGATATTTTAGAAATGAAAATATTGCTAGCACAGAAATTCTTACGCAAGAAATTCTTACGGAAACAATCCAGAAACAGTTATTGGGAACACGTCACAACAGTACAACACATGGGATGACGCATCCGGTTCCGACAAATATACATAGTAGCCAGGCATTAAAGTAAAACGGGTTCGTGAAAAATTCCTGTCATCGAACCTGCTCACTCTTTGCAATAATGAGAATAAAAATAACGACGAGATAGCTGCTAAACTACACAGAGCAATAACGCAACTTCATGTAACTTTTGAAAAACAACAGGAAATTGCCGATTCACCAGGGGTGACCACTAGTTTAATCGGTGAGGCATTCAACGCTATCAAAGATTCAGATGCTTGCGTAGTTACGTAGTCTTGAATTTGATAACCACCTAATGGGGAGGGGAATAAAATTAAAATCGCTTTCCGTAAAGAATGTATACGATATTTTAGTTATTGGGTGGAAGCGAAATCACACTGAACAGCTTTTAATGTTAGCCTATAGCATTAAGGATGTGCAACTGGAATGTATATTTCTACTGGTGCCACATCCTGTGACACAGTTTCTTTCCTTTTTTCTTTCTTGACGGAACATCATTATTTATACAGGTAACCCGTGACAAATATAAAATTATACAAATTAATGGAATCTATTTCTAATAAAGCTCTTCCTGTAGAAGAGCAAATTGAATTGCTGTTTTTATTCCGCATAGCCTTATAGCTTACCCCGCCATCTTATGAATGCTACAGTACGATTGCATTTTTACAACTGAATGCTTTAGAAGATAGTATTATTAATTGAAATTGCTGAAAACAAAACAGGGAATACGCCTACCTCAACTGTCAACCAAACCTCCCGATATTAACAATTTTTCCTTCAAATATACACATTCAAAGGCATCTCTCTTTAAATCTCGAAGACTACTACCAAGGTTAAAATATTTTCTTCGATTATGCACTGTTAATGTTAACATTAGCATACAATGGATAGATGGAAGCTATATATCTTCATCTTCGACAGGCAAGGCAAAAGAAATGTTAGGCAGTATTTTTGTGTAAGTCCTCAGAAATGATTCAAATTGTAAATATGGAGGCAACAGAAAGCCCCTGAAATAACATTGTTAAATTATACGCAGCGTAGGCTGACTTCTGTTCATGTGTGATACAACGAAGGAGGACGAAGTGATTTCCATTGGCATTAGAACGACGAGAAATAATAATCATACATCGGAAAGTGAATAATTAATTGTGAAATTTTGTGATATAAAAGGGAACTATATCGTGAATAATTGATTCAGATCAATCGAGTGCAACGAGATTAGAAAAGAACATTGACTTTTCACAATCACTGGCTGTGCCTAGCCATTTTGTTTGTTAGCGTACAAGTCCACCATATTTAGTGAGAAAATTGTAAAACAGTTTCATGAGAAGGATAATGATTGTTAAGTGTTAATAAAAAATTGTTGAAAATATTCATTAAAACAAAATTGATTGTTTCATATATAAAATAGGTCCGTACTACTACACCCTGTGTAAACAGTAATTGAACCTTATAGCTCTCCGATTGATGCTAATAAAATTTTGAAAGGGCCTTCATTCCAACGAAGATTGATAAAGGCTAAATAACATCTCTATGTTCGTGTCACATTAACATCAACAACATATTAAAAATCACTGCAAAAATGGACCATTATTTTAGATCTTTTTAGTGATTGTATTCCTTTATGGTTAATTGTGCAGTAGTACGACACAAATTCCACGCTAAGTGAGAATAAGACGCAAAGTATAAAAAACAAATTAATCTAACGTATTACATACTTCAGGAAAGCATTAAAGTTATAAAATTCGGTTTTAATAGCCATAAAATACATTGTTACAAGATCTGGATGCCAATTAATAAAGAAATTAATGATATATTAAACGGAACACAATGTAGCTATAGATTACTTCAACGTGAAGCACCTGTTTGGACCTCGCAGCATTGCCTTGTTGTTTATTTCCAAGTACTACAATATGTTGTCATTTCCCCATTAACCAAATTTCTGTAAAGTGTGTCTTTATCCTGATCCTCTCTTCCTGATAAAATGCTATAGAGAATTAAAGACACTTGTTAATTTTGTATTCCAGAAAAATAAACGAACCGGGAGAGGTTAACAATTGAGATTTCTACCATCTCGTCCAATCATCACTTCAGGCACTCTCGCTCTATATCATATGATTTTGTTTTATGTTACTAACTTGGCAGCAAATTTCACTGCAACGCAGGAAGTTCGTAGCAACTTTGGAAATTAACATTTTTGCTTTAGTTTCTAGATATATATTTAAATTTATTCAGAGGACAAGTACACGGCAATTGTTAGAACAAACACAAGTACCCCAGTATTCAGTGTGGAGTTTAAGTTCCTTTAGTTTCTTTTAATTAATGACAGATAAATGATGATAAAGTTGTTAATAGCCAGGTTATATTTATTATCTATTCAGAATATACACCTGTGTTCAAGAACGATTTTAAGAAGAATCCACTATTTGCAGCCTTTTTGTTGCAATAAATTGTGGGGATTTAAAATTTAATTTACGCAAAAACCGTTGGATCTATTAAAATATGCCAAAGGAAAAAGTTCTCGTTTATTCACTTTTCTATGGATATAGCCATAAATCAAGAACCTTCAATCAATAATAATTCAGCCAGGTGATGACAATTTTTTTTTGATAAAAATATTTTTTTAGAAACCTATAAACTTTTCAACATTTTAGTATTAGACCTTCTTGTTATTCACAACATAAGAAATTTGCTGTTAAAGTCTGGCGGATCATTTCACTTCCACCCCGTAGTATATATACCCGCGTATTCAACATGGATGTTAAACACTCGATGAAATTAGTGCTAATATAGATGTTATCACATCGCCTTTTAATATATTCGTAATTAGACAGCTGACGTTTGCACTTCTGCAAATGTTCAGTGGAACCAGTGAATATTACATCTTAAACGGAATGTGTAACTCCCACGTTGCTAGGTAGCTCAGTTGGAACGAGCGCAAGACTCCGAAGTAATCTATCTGCAATGAAGGTAGTTCGAATCACCTGCATGTACTAATTTTTTTACCGTGCAATCCTCACAATTTACAAATTATTATTCTGAAAACTGTTATTATATTCATTTTTATTGTTTTATTTATGTTTTATGGCATTGTTTGATGTTTCTTTATTGGTGAACTACAATTATGTAGTTGTTTAAACAGACCTATAGATAGGTGCAATTGAAATAAGGATTATTTATACACATTTGAACACAGAAAGCAAGGAAATTACATTGTCAGAGTTTAACATGGAAGTTAAACTCAATTTTGCAGACAATTATTGTGCTTGGTGTAGGTG
Organism: Tenodera sinensis; assembly: GCA_030765045.1. Lineage (NCBI taxonomy): Eukaryota > Metazoa > Arthropoda > Insecta > Mantodea > Mantidae > Tenodera > Tenodera sinensis. Next base: position 162,786,688 of record CM060962.1, read on the forward strand.
CAAACAATAACGATGGAACTTATAGTGTTCAATATTCGCACTACAGAAGATTGGCTGCAGTTCACCTCCTGAGCAACTACCCGTGTACTAGTATGCGGATTGTTCTGCGTGGCGTTCAAAACTGCTTCTGGATTAACACCCGATGTTGCTGGTGCGTGTCTATGAGGAGGCATTCTTGCAAGTGACGCTGTTACACGCAGACGCCTTTCAGCATTCCGGAAGGTGTTTGCTGTTGGTTGTCGTCTATTCGGATATCTCTCCCGATATAGATGCTGAGCCGCTGGTGTGTTTGTTCTTGCTTCTCCGTAGATCAAAAGCATATCTACGTACTCGTCTGTCGAATACATAATGAAAGACTAGCACAAAATATCGTGCGACAGCACACATGTGGAGAACGCAGGGGTCGGCATTTGCAACACACTACATCATGCCAGTCCAATGGGCCAGAAGTCATTATAACTGGTCAATTACAAAATGCAGACAGCCAAAAACGATTTAAATAATTTCCTAAACCCTCAAGGGCCTTATAAGTAGATTATTTTGAATTCGGTTTCAAGTTTTGATGAACATAAAAAAATATTTACAGTGCTGAGACTCGAACCTGTGTCATTGGTGGTTAGCAGAGAGTACACGTCACAATCCTATTCAGCTATTTCGAGACTTGACTGGAAGCACGTACCGCGTGCAATAGTAAGACTTGTATGCCTGGCGCTATGCCATTGCCACCTCGCAACTTTGCGTGCTTGATTTAGCCTTTTAAGACAGTTTTAATCATTTACTGGGCGTTTTAATATTATTACTTAAATGGCAAAAGCTGTTATGCATATTAATTGAGATGCACGAGGCGTAGTTCACGCAAAAATGTAAATAAACTGTTGTTTAATAATATGTCCGTTTTGACTGTACGGGTCCATGTCTAAATTTTTCCTAATTTTTGGCAGCCAATCCCTGCTCTAAGTACAAGAATTCACCATTTTCTTTTTAGCTGACGTTGTTAGTCTACTCATATGATAGGTCCATTTTTTCCGAGGCGTTTACTGAATTACGTTGCTATGTATAATCTAATAAAAAGTTTGTAAAGTCGGCCGGAAACCGGAATTCGCTCTCAGTAAACGAGTCGTATGTTTTTGAGGTGTACTTTAGCGAGGAGTGCGTTCTGTCCCTTAAAGCACCGTTGCTCTGAATTTTGCGCATTCCTCTCTTTAAGAACATCAAGCAATACATTTTAGTAAGCGCAAAACTGGACTAAGGCATACATGCCGTTAGATGGGTGGCGTACCTTCCAAAAAATAATAAGGCGCGGCTGACTCACCTGGTATATATGTGTATATATATTATTTATAAAACCGTAGTACATGACAAAACGCCACAGGAATCGCCTATCGATCAGAGAAAGCATGTAGAGCTAACGGGTTAGGGTGGACGATCGACGGGAATCGAACCCGGGGCCTCCCAATATAAAGTTCACACATTACGGTGGGTCCCATTCACTCGGCACATAGCTCAGTAGCTTGGCACCCTTCCTCTTCCTTTTTTGTGTAGCCGCAATAAATTTTGATTTCCTGCCCAGCTTCTCAAAATGCTTTTACAAAGGAGCGGTTTCCTATACTCTGACTGGAGTTTTGATTAGCCTCTCACGTAGTACGAGACTTTGTTCATGCGCTAATACTTGTATTTTGGACTTAATTTAAGACTTGGTGATCAATTGGTTGTCTCTTCAGAACATACATCCTGAGTGTATTTCTCTACTAATATGGTTTATTTATCTATTTTTGCTACGAGTGCAGAAGTGGAAAAGAAGCTCTTTGTGTGTATGCACTTACTCTAAGAAATGTATACTTATCTGCTGTTCGATCACTAGGAAACTTAAATCTGCTTTAGTTGGAATATTATTAAAGTTATATTTAACGAATTAATTCGGTTTGGGTTGAAATTAAAACTGAATATGCTGTTTAATGTCAAACGTCAGTCACGACGCAGTAATTTAGCAAATGATCTGCGTTGGTGAGAAGAAGTAGTCTGTAGCAATTAGCTATTACCATGAAATGATACCAAATATATAGATAAATAAATAAATAGCATGTTCATTCTCACAAGAGCACTGAAGTTTAGTATAAATCTTCCAAAAACTGGCGTTTGTATTCCATGGCTTGATAAGTACTTAGGTGAAATCAATTCAAAATCTGTCCTGAATTTTATATGATAAATACCTATATGTTTATAATGTAGGTTAAAATTCCGGAATAAACTTATCTTTAATTTTGAAATTTGAGGTTACTGGAATTTTTCCAACACATTTGCTTTTTCAAAATGTTCCACACAATGCAGTTTTCATCCAATTCTTCTTATATTTGATATGTAAATTCCCGAAAGAGAAGCAATTAAAGATGCCAAATAGTTTTTTTTTCCTTTCTTTTGGACGGTTTTTGAAGTAAATTTTTAAAGCTACATAAAACTCCAAAAACGCCAGAAATTTCAAATGATGGAATTTCTTTTGAACCAAAACTAGTAAAATAAAGTTATACAATAAATTTGTGGGTTATAATCTGGCAAGTGATATAGGGGTTCTAGGAACCCTTTTTTTTTATTTGCATCGTCTGGAGCATTGACCATAGAATAATGATACCCAGGTTTAAAATTTAAGAAAGCCGAAACTGAAAGATTTCACACACTTTAATTTCTATATAAGGCAACTCAGAAAATAAATTTTCAGTTAAATTGTGTGGAAACTTTGGAAAATTACCTTTTCACTAATGCACTCGCCACACCAGGTTCCTTTCATTTATTACATAATAGCGCATGATATTCACCACATGAGACCTTCCTTTTCTATACAAGCGTCCCTTTGTCCAAAACTTCTCTGCTGATGACATGACAACCGTGCACCAAATCCCTGGGAGATCTATGTGCGTCTATTGGTAAACTATGTATTCACTCTGTACTGGTCCATTGGGGTTGTAGTTCAGTTCTAAATGACTAGTATAAAGCCTTATTTGTGAAACGAACGATTCATCTTCGATCATGCTTCTTCCTTGATGCTCATTTCCAATGCTCTTGTGCGGGTCCATGAAGCTGTTTGTTAACAGCTTGCTTGTGATGCAGGCTATATGTATAGTACATATTGCGATACTCCTTTGGCTTTAAATCCTATTAATGGGGTTAATTGAATCAAAACATATTGAGTAGGATTACTAGATTTAATCTAGTACTTATAAAGAATATGAAGATTTCTTTCAGTTCCGAAACATAGAAAAATGGACCAAATATCAGGGCAATATAAATCCTATGCCTATCAATGAAATACACGTAAACGGAAACGGCTGAGGTCGATGAGTATTATGAACAGGAGGATCATGCAAATGAATGGTGTGCACTGTGCGAGAATTAGATAAACAGGCTACGTGCATCTGCATATCAGATTTCATTGTAACTATAAGTAACTAAGCAGTGCCATTACTCCAGTTTCCGAATACTAATTCCAATTTGTAACAGAGCATTATGCTTCTGATTTGATCATAAGTGGTGTCGAGATAGGGGTTGTTTATTTCTAGCAGTGAAATCAAAGCCCACTGTGGAATGAGGCATATTATTGCCTAAAGTGATACTAAAGCTTGATTTCCATTATTTGTTCCTCACCAGAGCAGAAGTATTTGTTCAGATTCGAAACTTTTTTATCGGAATTTAATGGAAAACAAAGCTTAGACCCCTCAAATAAAAACAAATCCAGTCCTACTGTGTGATCTGATTCGGAAACCAAAATAACAATGCAAATTTCCAAATTAAGTGTGGCTACCTACCCAAAAATTCAATAAAGTGTCCCAAAAAACGAAAAATTCTACTTGTGTTTGCTTGTTAATTATAAAATAAAATAAATATTCTGAAAAGGAAAGTTAATTTTTTGGCAGCCAGCAACTAACAAACATTTTATAAATTCAGTTTCAAACAGGACATGTAAAACGTATTTAATTGTATGAGCAAACATGCATGTATTATAATAAGTATCTGTTTTTTATTATGTATTTTCTATAAATTTTATTTTTGTATATAAGTAAAATTTGGCTGATTATACTTCATATAACCATCTTTATTACTAAAATGTTGAAAAGTGATGTTCAATGCAACAATATAAAATGGGTGACACTTGTTTCCCACGCGAGTAAACACTTTACAGTTATTCACGCGAGTAACTAAGGTTTAACTTCTGTGAGTGGTCTGCAGTAAACACGTCTATCGATAACGTACCGTTTCATAGTCTTGTAGCATTCTTTACCAGGCCACAATTCCAGTCGACTTCTTTTTTTAATACAAAACGGGCTGATATCCTTAATCATTTTGTCTTCACAATCAAGGGTCAGTACCAAAAACGTGTCAGTGAGTGGGTTTTTGCACCGATACTTCGTGGATTGAACCCCCATCCGGAACCATACGCGTCAGCCTGCCATCCGGGGTTCAAAGAAGAAAGACACCAAATCTCCACGGTCTGTGCTGCCATGGAGACCCCTCCATGTATTCGCGCCTGAGACCTCCGAAGAACACACATGTCGGGGGCCGCGCTAAGATCGTGGGACAGGTCCACGCAGACATAAAAGGTCCCTGCTGTTGAGGGAGGAGTTAATAAACCTAAGACCTTACAAATTAATGATCATAATAAAGAAGAGAAGAAGACTAAGAGGGGGAGGAAGAGGGTCATAAGCAGCTACAACGTGGCAACAGTTGATGGGGAAGGAAAGGGTGAAATGATGATGAGTGGTTTGGGACCCCGGGTGCGCCAAGCCCGTACCTACTGCAGTAGGTCCCTCGGGAGGAGGGGGCAAATATTTTAAAATGTTTGGTAAATTATAGTTTTAATTATTTTGATTCTTCTTTTCCATAATCAGTAATCAACTAACGTATGTGTAACTTTGTATGACAATATTGTAATTAAAGCACCTTTCTTCCTGATAATTTCTGCATGTTCGATGGAATATCTGTTAGAATGTACCAGTTGGCCCATCTCATCCGTCTTTGATATATGCAGATATCTCTTTGTGCGTTAAAACAGTTGCGGCACCCAACGGCGCAAATCCAGTCACAGAGACGGCAGTGGCATGTGCGAACTTCGTTCTGCCTCTCAGCGAAGACGAAATATCATAGGCAGTTGTCAGGCTTGAACTAGCGAGTGTTGTGTGTGATAATAGAGTATAGCAGTGTAAACTAAGCGGTCCTGTAATGTTTTCTACCTTACTTACAGGGTCTTTATATTCCAGGGAATAAGCTCACTCCTGATTATGTTGTTACTGTCTAAGATTACAGATTGGAGATTGCAAAGTGCCATAACAAAATGCAAGAGCATGAGGGCACGTAAAGCTTCATTAGCATTTGTTCGTTTCTTATTAATGTTATTGTGATATTTATATTATTAGTTATCGTTATTATTCTTGTTTGTAGACGTTATTGTTATTATTATTATTATTATTATTATTATTATTATTATTATTATTATTATTATTATTATTATTATTATTATTATTATTATTATTGTTGTTGTTGTTGTTGTTGTTGTTGTTGTTGTTATCGTTATCGTTATTATTATTATTATTATTATTATTATTATTATTATTATTATTATTATTATTATTATTATTATTATTATTATTATTATTATTATTATTATTATTATTATTATTATTATTATTATTATTATTATTATTATTATTATTATTATTATTATTATTATTATTATTATTATTATTATTATTATATATCAATATTAATAATAATAATAATGATAATAACAACATCCACAAACAAAAATAATAACGATAAACAATAACATAAATACTACATTAACATTAATAAAAAACGAACAAATGCTAATGAAACAGCACATGCCCGCATGCTTGCATGCCTTTTGTTATGGCGCTTTACAATCTCTAATCTGTGATGTTAGACAATAAACAGGGGTGAGTTTATTCGCTGGAAAATGAAGACCCTGTAAGTAAAGTGGAAAATATTATAAGACTGTTTCGGTTTTTTATGCTGTTGCTCTCTATTAACACAGACTACTCATTCCAGTTCAAGCCTGACAACTGCCTATTATCTCTCGTCTTGGCTGAGAGGCAGAACGAAGTTCGCACACGCCACTGTCGTCCCTGTGATTGGAATTGTCCCATTGTGTTCTACAGCTGTTTTAACGCACGAAGGGATATCTACATATTTGAGAGGTAGAATCGGAGCTGAAAGATTCAATCCCACAGCCGAGATTTGAACCTCAGTTACGATTCTACCTCTCAAACATTGCCCATGCACGGCTTGTGTGTTTAAAAACACCAGCACTAAGCTTTTTTTTCCATAAATAAATAATATCTACGTATGTCGAGGGCGGAAGAAATTGGTCACCTGGTATGTTTCACCTATACACATGTCCTTTTCTTTCTTTGACAACTGAGATTTTTCTTTCTATGGAAAACCGTATAACAATTAACATTATGCAATTGCATTGGCGTCGGTTAAGAATCAAACACGAAAGTCAAGTACCTACATTTATAGAACCCCGAAGAATATATGCATCCCCCTTACATAACTTGTGCGCCATGTATTCGTGTGAATGAAAATGATATGTCAGATATTTATTAGCTAGGCGGACATTTAGGACATTTCAGATTTGCAATTCATATACATTAGGGCCCATCACAAAAGTAACTTTCTTGATCTTTTTCTTGTCCCCTGCTCCTCTTCGTGTATGCTTCATTTCCAATTTCCAGGTGGTCCGGCAGGTACTAGGAACCTGACGGACCCAACCCTTTGGCCTCTATAAGACGCTCCTGCATGCAGGAGACTTCAAGAGTCGGATCAATTCTGCACTCTTTGTAAATTTGCATTGTGTTTACTACAACTTCTTGCTTTACATTTTATGTTCAAGTGTTCCTTATTTCGGCACCTTCATGTGTTTCGAGTTCTGAAGAACTCTCCTTTGTGCCTTGTTCTCATAATCAGGTTAGTGGCTGTCTCCAGTATAAGTACTTAAGAGCATGAAATATGCAAGATAAATTATTTAAAGTGGAGTTTATATAGCCTACCCTCAATATCATGCAATCCTATAATGATTTCATTAGAACATTTCAGTGTGTGCCACTAAAAATTTTGAAAATGTAACAGCCGGTGTTTCGGAAATAGTTAATGACACAAAAATGTTTTTGACATAAAGTTCACAATTTAATTGGATATACATTTTTTCTCCAACGGGCTTTATCTACCCTATGGTTTCCAAGATACATAAGCTTTTAAGACAATGAAGAAGGCTTCGCAGGTTATTCATAGAAAATGTTATATCGGTATGTAAATTATGCTATACTTGTCAGAATTGTTGGAGAAAGGCGGACTAAAGAGGAGTTATTTGTGAAACTTGTCTTGTATCCTTTTAAACACCCTGAGTTGGGTATAGAATTTAGTATAAATCCAAACTTCGAATCTGAACCTCCTCATAGACAGATACAGAGACTCACAAAGTAAGACATGGACATGCCATTTCTTCCTTTTATTCGGGGGCTTTAAAACATATTTCTGGAAAAAATATAGATATTGAACTTTTGTCTATAATGCTGTATACTCTCTGCTTTAGGCATCTAATGAAACAGAAATACTGAAGTCTGATTTGTTCTTCTATTTAACTTAACTTCAAACGTTTACTGCTACTCCCAACATCGCATTGCTTAAGATGTTGCAATCACCTCTCCCAGCAGTTGCAGCTAAATTTATGCTGTTACGTTGGCATGTGTTTGCTAACGGAACGCCATAACGTCTGCATGCTGCACGTTCGCGATGCGACAAAGCTTCCGTGCAGCTAACCACATATTCCGGATATGCACACGTAGCCAGTGCATGTTTGATATGCAGAATCGGAATTTACTGCAGGACGATTCCATACACGACAAGAACCTGTTTCCATAGGTCGGTGTTCAAGGATTTAGCTAAATTATACATCCAGAATTTACAGAATCGCAAACAATGTGTCGTAGTAAATGGTAAAAGATATGATGTAGCATGTGTAAATTATAGTGTCTCATAATACTGTGTCGGGTTCTATCATTTTCGTTTGACAAACTACTCAAAGTACAATGTCCCAGCTTTTTTCTTTTTGTAGTGTTTAACACCCGGTTTTACTACTACGGCACTGATGATACATGGAATGGAGATGGAGCACCGGTGGAATGAGATGGTGGGGGAAACCGGAGAACCCCAGCGCCGCTTCGTCCACCACGAATCCCACATGCGGTTGTCTGGGATCAAACCCGAGCCTCTTTGATGAGAAGCGAACGGTCTAACCACTCGGCTACGCCCTGGTCCTGTGCCAGCTTATTCTGTGGTATACGCTGATGGTGCTACTTTTCTTAATAGCCATGCTGATATCGAAGACTCAAAATTAGATGCAGAGTACATTTTTTCTGAGAGTATGAAATTGCTTATTAAAAATTTATTTTAATGAATGATAATAACATGGCGCTTTAAATCTTACACTGAAATCTATTGAACTATCAAAAGTTTGTAAATCTGATTGATATCTTTTTGTAAACAGCCTTAACTTCGGCTAATCATGACGAATGTTTGCTAAAGACAGTCTCGTATGTATATCTGATAAGAAAGGTATTTCAAATAAATATGCTAAATTTACATATTATTATTTTCGTCAAATTCTCTTAAAATGGATTCTTACTTTATTGCAACAGTACACACATGAATAACGTTTCTAGCTTAGAACAAATTAATTAGTTTCTAATAAATCAGCTGTGATTTGTCATTGTAGAATACTATTTATTAAATAAAAAATAAGTGATACATTCCTATACATTGATGAACTAAATTGCTAAAATATAAATCAATAAACAAACATTCTCACAATATCGGAGAGCAAGAATATTTCAACGTTCCTTTCAGTAATCTTATGTTTCCTTTCAATTGGCTTACAATAACCATAAAGAATCGTCGAATTACGGCTATTAAAAGAACTAATTTCACTAAATATATTTCAAATAAGAAAAATAGTATTTCAAACCGCTATCTCCAACTGCCTCAATAACGCGTTTAATGCAATCCACGAATTTTCCCGTAGAAAAATGAATTTATAATTGTAAATTTGCATTTTCTATTACTAGAGAAAGCACAGAGAAAGATTTTTTTTAAATGTATTTATTATTTAAAGTCGCTTCAACATAAAAGTCATATCGCGACTAAACATTGAGAAATACATTGAAAATACAGAATAAATAAAAAATAAATAAAAATACACAGATATATTGTTTTCAATCAGTAAGATACATGAAGTTTACATTAAATTTAAACATTAACATTGCATGCCTTGATGAAGTTGATGATTTTCCTGTGATATTGTTGATCACCCAAAGCTAGCTGAAGGTTCTCAGGAACTCCATACTGAAGTCGCTGGTGAGTGTATCTTGGGCAAACAGTGAGCAGATGCCGAACGGTGAGAGTAGAATCACACAGAGTACATTTAGGAGGAAGTCCACGGGACAGAATGTAGGAATGAGTAAGCGCAGTGTGGTTAATGCATAATCGGGTTATTAGTACCTGGTCTCGCCCGCCGGGTTAGTGTTCTAATTGTTGTGGACAGGTTAGGTATTGAACAGACATCATGCAGTTTGCTGTTGGATGTAGTTGACCAATCTGTCTTCCATCGGTGTAGGACAGTTCCTTTAAGATGTCGTAAATAGTCTTCATGTGGTAGCTTAAGATCTGGTAAGTTTGGAGGATGCTTGGTAGCTTCTTTTGCGGCAGCATCAGAATGATCATTTCCTGGTATGTTACAGTGAGATGGTATCCATGCCAAAATCAGTTGTTTACCTGATGAAATAAGGTCATCGTATACTTCACGTATCTCCTTTACCAAGGTGTGGCAAGGAGATCGACGTTGTATAGCCATTAATGCACTAAGGTAATCTGTGTATATAATGAATGATTTGAAGTCTTCATTCTTTGATATATAATCCATGGCGAAACGTATAGCAAACAGTTCACTAGAGAAAATGGTGAGAGTGTCTGGTAGACTATACATCATGGTGTAGTTAAGAGCAACCACCGCACAGCCATTATTGTTGTCACACAGGGAACCATCGGTATAAATTGACTCATAATTGGTATACGTGACACAATTCTTTGAACAGCATGGTAAAAAAAAAAAAGGATTTTTGGGTATCTGCCTTCACATATTTTGTCAAAGTGGTGTGAATGACAGGTGATTTGATTCTCCATGGTATATCATTCATGTTGAAGGTACGGGAAATGAAAAAAGGAATAGTCAGATTCAACTCTTCAAGGTATGTAACAATTCTTTGGGAGAAGGGTAGGATAGGGAACCCTTTGGAGTGAGCATTATCTTGGCGTGATATATAAGCAACTGCACCAGAATTAGATCTGCTGAAAGTCTTGGTAATATAAGTAAGACTTAACATTTTACGTCGGATAGAAAGTGATGGTTCATCTGCTGCAATTTTAGACTCTGTAGGACAAGTATGGAATGCCTCAAAGTGCAATTCTTAGAGCTGTGGTTTGAACAGCGTCGAGCATTTTAAGACTTGATAGTTTGATAGTTTGACGGAGTAATAAACAATAGAACCATAGTCCAACTTGGAGAGGACGGTCATTCTGTAAGTGCGAAGTAGAACACTGAGATCGCCTCCCTACACTTTGGCAGATGAGACTTTTAAAAGATTGAGCCGCTGAACACGATCAGCTTTAAGAAGCTTAAGATGGTGTGTCCAAGACAACTTGTGATCAAAGTGCATGCCCAGTATACGAACAGTATTTACCACTGGGATTTGGGAGTTGGTAATGGGCAGTATGGGGTTTGGGCTAGGAGTTTTCAATCTGGAAAAAAGAATAGTTTGACTTATTGGGGAGAAAAAATAAGGCCAGTGTTTTGGCACCAATTTTTAAAAATTGTTGAGCGTTGATTGTAGTAGCTCTTGTGTAGTAGTAATATTCTTTCCTTTACGATATATCGCCAGGTCATCAGCAAACAGCACAGCTTTTACTGGAGTTTGAAGACATGAAAATACTGAGTTAATAGCCACTAAAAACAGTGTTACACTCAATACCGAGCCCTGCGGTATACCGTTGTCGAGGACAACACTTTGTGACAAAACACCATTGGTTCTCACACAAATCCTTCGATCTTGAAGGAAGTTAACAACAAATGCAAACATATTTCCTTTGGCATTGGCCTTAAGGTGTGCTAGAATGACGTGAGGACGTTTAACCGTATCATAGGCTTTAGCAATGTCGAGACATACAGTAAACAGGTGCTGATGGCTGGAAAAAGCATCACAAATTTCAGACTTCAGTATCGCCAAGGAATCTAGCGTAGATCTGTATTGGCGGAAGCCACTTTGTAAGTCGTTGAAGAATTTGTTGCATTCCAAAAACCATCGCAATCTTCTGTTAATAATCTTCTCTAGCAGTTTGCACATGGTGCATGTCAGTGAAATAGGGCGATAGTTGTTAGGATTCCAATCATCCTTGTTTGACTTTGGTATAGGAATCACAATAGACGATCGCCAATGACTGGGAAAGCGTTGTGCTTTTCAGATGTGATTGAATAACTTCAATAAATACTGTAACCTCCTCTGAGACAGTTCTTTAAAAAGCGCATAAGGAATGTTGTCAGGTCCAGCGCTTTTGCTCATACAGTTATATAATTCAGGAAGCATTTAATCCATTGTAAGGTCTTCGATGAAGGGCTGGCTGAAATCTCTGAAAGCCGAGGAAAGAGTTATTCCTATGGGGCAAGGGGTTACAAAGTCTGCCTGGTTATCTTTAGATTCACTGGATACAGTAGAAAAAGTAGATGCAAGGGTATCTGCAATAATCTGTGGTTCAGTGATGGCTTCGTCAGAGGGTGTTCTTATAAGATGATTGATCGCAGGTTTCCGACGTGTACCACATATAGCTTGGAGAAGTTTTGAAGAGAAGTTTTGTTGGTAAGGGATGAGACGTAGGTCAACCAAAATTCCCTTTTGCTTCGTTTAATTTCACGCCGTACAGCAGCTCGAAGTTGCTGGAACTCAGATTTTGTGACTAAGGTAGGATTTCGTTTGTATTTATAGTATACCCTATGTTTTAACTTGATAGCTTCTTGGCATTTTTCATTCCACCATGGAACAGACCTGTTGTAGTTGCCAGTTCTGGTTCTGCCGTCTCAACTAGAGCGGTAGAGAATTTTAGAACAATTTCTTCGATATCCATTTGTGGAAACAAGTCTGGAATTAGAAACTCTTGCAAAGCTTTTCAAAATAAATGTTTATAAAGATTCCAATCTGCTTTATTAAGCTTCCAAGTGGGAAACGTTAATTGAGAAGGAGGTGTGAAATGAGCAGAGATGGTGATCGGAAAGTGATCGCTAACCTGAGGGGCGGAATAGACAGACCACTGGAATAAATGTGCTATGCTGGAAGAACACACGGTGATATCTCACCCAGAGTAGAATATTTTGATGGTCCACAGTGTCACAATGTGAAATTGTGAATCACATTAGAATATTTAAACTGAAATAGTGATACAACCTACCATCAAAATAATATACGTTTCAGTTTCTTCTGAATGAGAGATACTTCATACTGCAAACTGTAATTGGAAGCTAAGCCTAGGTTTTCTGTTCACTTCTCTGTTTGTCAATTAGAGTTTCAAGTATCTCTCATGCAAAACAAAAAAGGTGGGGAATGTATTTTGATTGTAATTCTTGCAACCATTTCATTTTCAACATTCTAATGTGGGTCAGAGTTTAACATTTAAATAACTCGACTTGTTTCAATATAAATGCAGAAAATGGTTGCTATAAGTATAACTGGTTTGAGAAAGTTTTAGGAAAGAAGCATCCGGAAAACGTAACTTAAGTTTTCGGGAGATGATTAAAGCTTGGTGTCGTATATTACTTAGACGTATATTGGGTTTTAATTGTGAAATTATACAGTATTATTGAAATAAAATATAGAAATATATTTTTTAAGTCCTCCATTTTTTCTTGAATATTCTCAAAACAACTCTCATTTTGTAAATATTGATTATGTCATCTCATAAAATCTTGGAAAATAAGTTTTAACAATAATTTCGTAAGCTTCGAATTGTTTCTCTCATTCTTTCTTAATTCGACCATTCAGACCCATATGCTGTGATTGAAGTAGGTAGCTTTTATAACTTTCATAAGACTTCAATCTTGGCGTTCTTGACTGTAACCAACCTTTTGTTCCAAATGTCTTATATTAACTAATGAGTTTTAAGACTGGTTTCAATTTCAACCAAACATGTATCCTTTAATTGTAATCTTGATGAAATACACTTTTTTTAAAAATATCTGCGAGTTGTGTTGCTTATGTCTACCAAACCAACAAACATTAATCATAGTAACATATAAGTGTGTTAAAGTGAAGCACCGTTTAAATTAACTTTCGTTAAATTTTTTTTGGGGAACTATATATTTACAGAATATTAACAAATATCCATCTTTAAATCATTTTCATCCTCGAGACGTTCCGATTCCTGAGACATATTGTCCATATGAGAGTTACCAACAGTATCGGTTTTGTTTCTGTACTACTATTTTGGATAAAATTTGTTAGATTGATTAATCAGGGTGTTTAATGATTTTGCGCTTACTTTTCTTCCTTTCCATTTGTTACAGGTAAGAACTGTGATTATGAAAGCTCTACAAGGAGATCAAAACGGCTATTTGAGTTAAGATAAGCTGACATCAGGCAGCATTCTTCTGAACCTGAGTATAACTTCTTCACATACACATTATTTATAGGTTATATAGCTGTGATGCTTATTTTAGTACAATAGTATACTTCAACATTAACACGCGAAAAGCTGTATACTTCAGAGAGTAGAACGTAGTTACTATTGCTTACTGATGTATAAGGCCAGGAATTTAGGGTAAAGTAGAAACTGAAGCCAATGCACATGTATCAAGGGTACAACGAGATGTCCTAGATAGAAAATATTAAACTCCGTCTCATATTCTCAAACATTTCCTACGGTCTGCCACCTTTATATCGCAATATAACTTAATGGTAGCTACCAAGCAACAGAATAGATTACCGAATTGCAGTTTGGATTAAGGTAAAGTTTTTAAACTGAGTGTGCTACTGTTACCACTTTTGTTTAATGTGAAGGCAACCGAATTCCATTTCACACTTGAAATGAAAGACTCATTGAAAACTGCAACCAGGACATGGATTGTAAAACACCTTCAGTTTGGTATTTGGACTAACATCACTAGGCCGTTAATTCTAAATACTGCACACACGACTAAAGAACTCCAAGTTATCTTCAGATTGCTTCTGGGGTGCTTATTTACATGAAATATGACAATCCAGTGAGATGAGAACTGAAACTTTTCATTTAAGGTATTTGTAATATAATATCTAATGTATCTGATACAGAAATAACATTTCAAGTCCTTACACCATAAATGCATAACTTACGTACTCGTATATATCAGCATCAACATCGATAGCCCAACATGTAAATTAAAAATATTTCTCTTTGATGTTATTTATAAACAAACGCAATTTGAAAAGAAAGACAGGCGGCACACGTATATCCTTAATTTACTTACCACACAAGAACAATTTTTGTTTGTTAGGAATGATACTCGATTATGCGTAACATTCACTACAGGCTATTATAGAAATATATGCACTCTCCGCTTTGCACGTCACAGCTTGCTATAGTGCTCCAGTTGGTTTCCTAGAAGCCTGGCAACAATATACGGTTTCCTCGGTGGCTGGCTTAAGATTGCATGTTGGATATATTTAAATCAAAACTGCAGCTTTGGAATCATGAAATTTGTGAACAATTTATTGTGTTTAATAAAGCGATGATGTAACAAAATAACTATAAAATGTTAAATAACCTTAAGTTAACTTGAGACTTTAGTCAGCAATTTGGTACTTGAAGTAGATACAAGTTTATTAACGTAGAAGACGTTATTCATTTCAGTATGTGATAATGTGACTTGACTACCGTAAGGATTTCAGTTTTCCTAACAGATGCCAACTAGTTGTTTTCATGTCTCTATGACTGGGTTAAAATAAATTCTAAGAAACAATTACGGACCCTTTGAGCTGTGGTATATCCGGAGTGAAACGAAAGGAGGATCAGAACTGTCTGCTTTTGAGGAATTAGCTCTGATTGGTGTTAACAACTGTAGGTGGGATAGCACAATATTACATGATTAGAAAATTTGCAATCTAGTGAGCATTGTGTGAGAAGTGAGCATGATTTGCTTAGCATTCACAGAATTTATGTAAAACATTTCTGTTGAATTAGCACGGAGGCAAAGCCTAACGTTTTTACCATCATCAAACACGGATGCAGTATTATAAGGGCTTCTGAATTATAATATAGACTTCTTCTTCTCGTTCTTCTTGTTCTTCTTCATCGTTTCCATCTATCGAACAATACCACTATATAATAATAATAATAATAATAATAATAATAATAATAATAATAATAATAATAATAATAATAATAATAATAATAATAATAATAATAATAATAATAATAATAATAATAATAATAATAATAATAATAATAATAATAATAATAATAATAATAATAATAATAATAATAATAATAATAATAATAATAATAATAATAATAATAATAATAATAATAATAATAATAACAATAACAATAACAATAACAATAACAATAACAATAACAATAACAATAATAATAATAATAATAATAATAATAATAATAATAATAATAATAATAATAATAATAATAATAATAATAATAATAATAATAATAATAATAATAATAATAATAATAATAATAATAATAATAATAATAATAATAATAATAATAATAATAATAATAATAATAATAATAATAATAATAATAATAATAATAATAATAATAATAATAATAATAATAATAATAATAATAATAATAATAATAATAATAATAATAACAGCAACAACAATAATAATATCACGGTTTGTTTCATATTAGGTTTTCTCCGCACTTCACCAGAAATACTAACAATGAGCTATGAAAATTGCTAGGAAAGGATATTGTATGCAGAATTAAATTTAAGAAAAATAACTGTTCAACCTTTGGAAATAGGAAGCCGTATACAGTATCGAAATAGGGTAGGAAAATGTACCGTTATATTCCAAATTTTTGGATTAATGGAGCCATGTTCTAACATTCTGTAGCTCAAAAGTCCGACTTTCTTTGATCTGGTTTCATTTTAAAATTAGGCCTAAATATCACAACGTTATAAAAATAACAAATTAATGTTATGAAGTTACATCATTTTAAACTGCCGTAATGATGACAGAACTACATAATTGACCATTTATGATAAATATACCTAAGATTGCTTGGAAATGAGGGCGTTATTTAAATTCGCTTTCATTTGTGATAATCTAAAATCCATGTTTTTACAAGCCATGCAATTTAACCTTCATTTATCCAAGCATGTGAATAAATAAACAAGTTTATTGCTTATTTCGGTTATTAATATGGATTACTTACAATTTTGGTTGGTAAAATCCTTAACGTTTTTGTTGAATTAATAAAAACCAGTAGTATAAGTACACACTTAACGTTGGTTTAAAAACAATTTTCGTTTTTACTGAAACACCCCTATTTTCGTTTAAGACTAAAACCACAGTGCTTCACTGGCACGTATGCATATGTTGTTCAAGAATATAACAGAAAGATAAATAATGAAAGTACAATTAAGTTTCACAGAAAATGAGTAGAAAAATATAAAGGGTCAAATGACAAAACTAAAGTTTGGAGAAAACATACTATCTTTCAAGAAAAAATACACATCGCTTGACACGAGCACCATATTTTGTGAGGTATTTGAAAAACTTCCAGTGCTTGTGTTCCATGGTCCGTTATATACTATTATTGGGATTGTTCCATAGCCCACTTTACACGAGAAAACTAAAACGTGGAACTTTTGTCACTTGGCCCGTTATATTTCTCCACTCTTCAAATGTAAATTTTATGTTCTTATGTATTTTCAGGATTCATATTTCATGAGAAAACACAATCTTGATTTGATAAGGAAGAATAAAAATATTGGTAACAAGTGAAATCTTACGAATGGAAATTTTGTTTCTTAACACGAACACATTATGTCAAACTATG
This sequence comes from Tenodera sinensis, assembly GCA_030765045.1. NCBI lineage: Eukaryota > Metazoa > Arthropoda > Insecta > Mantodea > Mantidae > Tenodera > Tenodera sinensis. The sequence goes on from CM060962.1 coordinate 162,803,854, forward strand.
TCGAGTGTAATTTGTTGTTTCTAGTAAATAAATACTATCCTATACAATGCTGAAGTTGGTAAACGCATTACGCTCAGTGCAAAATCACTTACGGAGTGAATGTTGATAGACGATATGTATGGACATTTTAAACTATTTCATGGATAAATGCGTTAAGTATCATATATGAATTATCACCTAGGTTGTGACAGTTGTATGGAGTGACACTTGCATGGAGATAACATTTGTTAACATTTATACGGAGTTCAAAATTATCCTGGGAATGTCCAAGCATGAAACATGTATGTTACGGTTGTGCGGAGAGGAATCTGGTGCTGGGCAGTATAATCCCAGCCTAATGCATTTCTTAGATTTGTGACGCGAGAGCTTGGATTGGAATGCATGACTGGAAAGTAATGATTTGGGGGTAGCACTCGCTAAGAAGAGTTCATTACTACAGTAGATATCCGAGACTCAAGTGGTGTGCATGCTACGGATTAATTTCAAGAGTTCATCCTAATGTTTACTCACTAATAAAAATCTTCTAGAAGACCAGTTTGGCCGATTAGTTTTAAACATGAACGGGAAAAGAAGGAAGAAGTCAGCAATGAAGACTGACGAGTCTATTTCAAAGGCATTACTAAGACTTCAAGTTGAAGGCAACTTAAAATAGTTTCGGGCTTGTGTGGGCCTACTCATAGGAATTACAGTAAGCAAAATGCTACTACAGAGCGACGTCAAACCATTGGCAAATATACCGTGTAAGTATTGCAAATGAGCTTAATACACCATTAAAATAATAAATAAACCCCGGCGCGACAGCCCATGAAGGGCCAAAGCCTACCGCCCAGCCGCTGCGTCCCCCACCTCTACCCACCACAGGCGTCATTGGTGAGGTGCAGTACTGGAAGGTGGTACGTGGTCAGCGCCCCGAGCCCTCCCTGCCAGTTATGCGGTCTTCTCGATCTGGGGTAGCTACTTCTCCATCAAGTAGCTCCTCAATTGGTCTCCCCGGGATCTAACGAGGCTGAGTGCACCCCGTTTAAGGCATTAAAAGTAAAATAAAATAAGAAACATAAAATAAATAGAGGACGAAAAGAGTACCGTCAATGGAAGCGATACAAAGTCGGCTGAATATCTCTTACGATTTGTACAAAAATGTTTAATACTCAGCACCAGCTCTCTTCTAAGCACAAAGTTCCTAGCATGTCAAACTGACACCTTACTGTACTCCTGACGTAATCTAAGGCGATTTGATGCTACTTTATGATGCCCTAATGCGCCATTATGTGGAAAATAACGTTTACAGCAGGCTAAGTGAACCTTCTGCATTCTACAACTATAAAGATGTCTTGTTTTGTTTCATTTAAACCAGGTGTTGTAAATATGCATATCATACCTCCAAATTTTCATTGAAAAACCAGTTATTAACAGTCTTTAGTGGTCATTCAAGACAATTGTCAATATTCCACCTCAGACTCATCAGGTAAAGGAAAAGGCTCTGTGCAAATGTCTCTCCGTAGAAGTGTCACTCCGTACAAGTGTCCCAACCTGATCATCACTTGGTCATTCTTTTGTTTTATACCAATTGTCACTGGTCGTTCTTTTGTTTAGTTCTTGTTGCCTGCTGCATACCATAATTCTTGAGTCTTCCGTTTTGATTACATGTTCTTTACAATTACTTCTATTTTCCACATTTTTCTTTTACACTATGAATATTTAGCTATACTTTAATGGTTGTGTTTCTCGTTTCATTCATTCTACTACCTATATACTCCGACTGCTCTTAAGAATCGCATTTTGACTGCTTGGACCACAATCTCTTGTGGATACCCCGGTGCCATATAAAAACATAGCTATCATCATCACTTTGTAGAGACGTGTATTATTATTTAGCTTTCTTCTTGTTGTGCAGCACATTTGTTTTCTGACTGGCCATTTTTATCGATAAAAACGCTGTTTACAAGACTGTAAAGTACAGAAATGAGATATGACGAGAACTAAAACTGTTTAAGAAGGTATCGTCAGCAAAGTTAATTTTACAAAGATTAAAATGCAGCATATATTCATCCGCCTAGAATTTAGCCAAGCTAACCGGACAGAGTGGGTGTGTGAGGTTTAAGAACCCCTTGACAGTAAGGTCAATTGGGTCGGTAGTCAAAGAATAAAATCTAAAACACACTCGCAAAGTTAAAATAAGGGAAACTACAGGAGAACGTTAAAATACTAAACAATTAAACCACTAAAATGTAAAGGATAAAAAGCCAAAAATCCCATAACAAGAACCTCAAAATTTAAAAACAACCGAAAACTAAAAAACAAGTCTGACTTTTGAAAAACAGCAATAGATTAAAGACCGTTCAAAGAAATCTGAAGAACCTAAAGCCTGCCTGTAACAATAATACATGTCAGACTTGTTTATCGAACCCAATATTGGCAACGAAGCGCAGAGCCTTGGCCACAGACACCGGGTTGTCACCAACAATGGAGGTAAGAGTAGATCCCAGACCAATGGATTAGCGCTCGTGAGCTATTAGTACATGTGTTACGGAGAGCTGAACACCACATGTCGGACCGACAAGCACCGGGTCACCACGCAGATGGTGTCCATGAGTGGCTCGCGTGTGACCTATCCTCGGGCGGGTTACAATAACTCCCGCCCGCCTGGTATCCCTGCAGGAGGTAAGCCAGGGTAGAACGCCGTCCTCAATTGCCCGCAATTGAGTGCCAGCCAGCGCTTCCCATGATTGCTACCATACAGCTAATAGATGACGCGGAAGTACCGCCGTACATCTATGTAAGGCTGAGTGCCTGTTGCTAATCCCGGTAGCTGACGTGCAGACTTAGCAGCAGCATCCGCTTCCTCTTTGCCGGGAATACCCACATGGCCTGGGCTCCAGGTGCAAACGAACTGGTATCAGCGAGATAGCAACTGAGATAAGAGTGTCTGCATTTTGAGAATCACTGCCGAGTTGCCAATAAACTGTTGCAGCGCCTAAATAGTGCTCAGGCAGCCGCAACAAATAACAAGGTCCAGGAAGTGGAGACAAAAATAAAAAAATAAAAGATTGCAAACAGCTCGGCAGTGAAAATGGAGCTATAGTCCGGAAGACGGTACTAGCAAGCTTCACCGTTATACACGAAACTGCTTCCTACCTTATAAAGAAAGAACTAGTCATGATGGATGAGGATTTGATCATAAAATGGTAGTGAAATTTGCTGTCATGAATTTACCTCAAAGTGAAACTGCCATTGGAAGCTAAGTCCATAAGTTTTGCTGTATATTTTTCGAGCAAAAGTTGAAAGTAAAATTAGTTACAATACAAAGCCCAAATTAATAACACAAAATTCCCTTGCTACCTATGCATTTTCAAAGAAAATTGAAATGTTTTCAGATAGAATAAGTCAGTGTTCTAAATTTTTGTAGAGGCCCATTTCTGGAATATACATTCTTTAAATATTGCATTAATTTGTGTATGTAATTTGAAAATATTTTTGTAGCTCATTCAAAAGGGACTGAATTGCATACAGAGTATTTCTGTATTGAATAGGACCTCCTAGTTATTTTGGCATTGCTGCTCTTTATAACGTATAATGCTCCAATCATCGAGGACTTTGCTAGAGAAAGATGAATATCATTCTGTTGGGGACAGATTTTCCTATAATTAATTTCTTGAAATGACCTCTTTCATAAATCTATTATCATATGTTTAATTCTATATAGGTTCTGTAGTTTTAACGTCTAAAAGCTTTTGAAAATAAACCGAGTAAAGAAACTGAGCAAAGACATTACCCTTTTACTTTAAGGTGTGAGGTGCCATTATCCTGATAGAGATAGCACTCATCTATGTACATAATTACAATAAATATTTAATTTGGGAGATCGGGAGATGCCCACATAAAAGGTCTAGGTATCGCAGTATGCTAACGTTTAGAGATTTCCAAGCTATAAAACTCTTCCCCGAGCAGAACATTGAGCTTTGAGATCGAAGAGTTGATCAAGATTAACCTCGTTAGCTTTCGTAAAATACTTTCTTGTTTGCCATGACGGTGGACGCTTCGAAACCTAAGATTACTTCAAAGTAATATTTTGCCCCACGATTCACATAAATTCAAGTTTTTTCTCCTTAATATACATAGCCGATTGGGAACCCTGTGTCATCGGAGATAATAAACATAGAACTTTCATATAATTACGCTGCAGGTGCTAAACTGCGTTTGCAAAGCTGTGTGTTTTTTTTTTTTCCCCAGAAAACTTCATTAACTGTTTCGCATTTGGCGTCGTTTTAGATAATAGCTTTTCAACCAACTGGGTGACGACCTTTAACATGTCAGAAGATTCCTTATTAATATAATTGGTAAATTTAAACTTAGTTTACTTTATCCACAAACCTATGTGGCGTACCTGACATTTGACGCCAATGCTTGCTATTAGGTATCCGCTGTTCTCTCTTTAGACGATGACATAGTTGGACGTATAACAGTACCAGGCTGTCAACCCCACCCATTATGAAAGTTGAAGAACTGTGAGTAGTATTCCACTCCTTGCACACCCCACATTTTACTAAAATTCTCCGGTGGGGAAAAAACTTTTGGCAACGTCAATGTTGCATTTTCCAGCCGGATTCCCGGATAATACTAAATCATTGTATTATATGCCATACCCACTTACTTCGTTCATTTATGTCATAAAACAGCTCTTCCGTACCAGTAGTGGAAACCTGAAGTCAAATCAGGGAAATGTAGTTACTATATATTGTAGTGCAAATTCTTATTGAATGTTCGTTTTGTGAAGAGTTTAATGGAATGTCAAGTCAATTGCAGGTGTATCAGCATATTTGTTTCCTGGTACTTGTACGAGTACCTTGTTATTTATTTTCAGCTTCTCAGTCAAACTTCTAGGGCCCCATATAGTAATAATACCATGGCATTTGGAGCAGTCTTATCATAATTGTTTTCGTGTGTTGTTAAAGCAGTGTGGGTAAAGACAGCAATGTCTTCCCACAGGTAAGTAGCAGGAGAATGGTTTGCAATACACCCCTTGTTTCTAATGCAAGCAATTTAAGTCATGTTATTCTTGGTTATCTTTTGTTACATTTTGGACTAAATCTGCGTAAAATGCTTTATATTTCAGACTTGTTGGGTTTCGTAGATTTTGTAGCGATCACTATAGTTATTTTGGCAAAACATAAAGGTACCTAGTATAACTTTTGATTATTTAAGGCGCTCACTAGAAAGTTTTGCCCTGATCAACAGGAGAGAAAAAAATATTTTCATATACTTCAAGCAAATTGTTTCAAATTTTCTGAGTTTAAGAAAAACGTTCTAAATAATGCCATTAAGATTAATAAACAGTCATGTGGAATTTAATACTTATTTTTAGGACAGTGCCAAATTACCCATTTGGCCAATCTTTATTTTCGATGTAATTGCATCTCATGATTTATCTGAAGTGTTATGCAAAACCGCTAATGATGCCTTCAAATTCATCCTCTGAAACACGCACAGTGCATTATCATTGTTATTGAAGGTTTGAAACTTATACTTACCTAAAACTAATTAATCCATTTTAGCTAGTATTTTTACAGCAGAAATAGGAGGTTTACGCAAATAAACTGTGTTATATGTGCAATAGTTGCATGAATTTTCTTATAAACTAAAAGAAAATAATTCAGAATTAGACATTTGACTTTTGACTGTGAAAAATCCTAGACAATATCACAGTCATATGGCTTTAAAATTAAGTTATACTTTAGATTGCCTCAGATCTCGCCTTTAGAAGTGTATGTTTTGGTGGACGGGAAAAAACGAAGTTTATATTTTACTTTTCGGTTTCTTCATGTGTAAAAACAATTACCACCATTTATTCACCGAGCAAATTTTTGGCTGGATGCAAACTTTTTGCACTCCCAGCTGGTGCTTTTATTAAAGTACTGCTGGTTATTCTTCGGTGACAGGTTAATAAACATAATCTTAGCTACGAAAGTTGGCATATAGTTTAGTATGAAGTACCTGGCAAAAAGCGTCAGAACTAACTACTCTGAAAGAATGCCAAGGAGTAAAAATTTCACGGGCGCCTCGGCTTGAGGCACTACCTCTATCAGTCTCATCTACTTGAGCAAAATTGATGGGGAGATGTTTTCGCCTTCTAAAAGTTTCAGGAGTCACAATTTGTGTTAACCGAAGTAAAGAGATAAGATTGTGCCTGGCAAAAGCAGTGAAATATTGCTGCAGACTTGCCGGTGCATTCAGGGAGCTGCAAGTCATAAGATCAATGGGAATCTTGCTATTCCAGCCCACTAATCTTTAGCGAAATGCTGCAGGAAAGGTGGTGGAAAATTGATCACGTATCAGCCGTATGCAAAGATACGAGATTACGCCTCCAGAAATTGTGAGATGCAGAAGAGGAAAAATGCAGAGATCCCTTACACTTACAATTAAAGTTTAAACGTAAAAAAAATCATTTTCTAATCACCGATGCTTAGTGTGTCTTATGTGTAATTCCAAGCTAAGTGAGTTAATCGAGCACCTATATAATGCAGCCATGAAACCATCTTGTTGTGATGGGAGGTCTGCTAGGAGAGTATTTAGTCTCGTGAGATTCTAACAGGTCAACTGCATAGCTACTACTCAACAAACTGACAAAGCGAATGTTCAAATATAGTATTTTAATTCATATTTATGAATCACTAAAAGAGATCAGTGGGAATATTTTCCATTCACTATTGTTTTGAAAGTGCAATAGTGGGAAAATAGAAGATCCCTGGACGCAGTTCCAGCTATGGTAATGGGTTTTACGAGTCTCATTCAACTTTCAAATTACTGGAAAAATACCCAGCTTGGAGCATAATTTTTGCTAGGCCTGGTTGGTAGTCTAGTAGTGCTTGGCTGTGAAGTAACGATTTAACAACCGATAAAGCTCAACTTAGCAGCTAGGGAGATAATACATATACTTGTCAAAGGCGCATCGGTCGTGCGACCTTTGATGTTGAGTTGAATTACCTTTTTACTTTCTGTACTGGTAACTAAGGGAAGTATTGTATTCCACCCAAGAATTCGATGTCAAGATTTCACCGGAAATGTATGTTTTAGGACCCCCTAAATCCAAAAAAGCACTTTTAGAAAAAGGTCTGTGTGTGTCTGTGTGTCTGTGGACAGCATAACTCAAAAACGAAAAGTTGGTCAAAAACCAAAGTTGGTATTTCAGTTTAATGTCTTTCAAGGATGCGACACGAAGGTTTTGAAGAAAATAGCCCCACCCTAAACTACCCTTTACATGGAACATTTTTCGAAAATTTTGATTTTCTTGAAAATGGCTCCAACGATTTTGATTAAAATGTCGTATGTTTGAGATATTTTTATGAAAAATGAAATGTATATCTTGAATTTTCTGGCTATAGCCCCTGTAGTCGTATTTACTCTGGACGACTTTTGCATAACTGGTAAACCGTTAGAGATAGACCAAGTCATACTATACAAAAATGTAGATCTTGTTAAAATACACAATTTATGTCTCAATAAATTTTCTTGTAGGGTGAATCATTTCGGAGATGTTCCTTGTTATGTGTGTGAGTTTCGGAAAACTTTCGTGAAATGGATCATCGTTGTTAATTTTTTTATATGTTATGTGTGCAATGACAACAGAATCTCAAAGCTTTAAAACATTTGACAATCGCACAAAGCCTACTGTATTCTAACTTCCCCTTGCACCTATAAGGAAATAAGCAACAAGATATTTTGTAGAAATGTTTATCTTAACTAACACGAAGAAGGTATAGGAATAAGACTCTGTAAGAATGGTTGGTACAAGAGTAGAGAAAGTCGTGTGAGTGCAACACATCAGATTTTTTCTTTTGTATCATTGCAACAAATCGTTTTTTACCACCGTCCAAACTTCAAAGCATATTCTTCAAACCACAACGTTCTTTTATTTTACATATACCATTTATACAACATTAAACTTACGATTCCTTTTTGTCACAATGATCGGTGTAAATGTAATCTAAGCATTTCTGAGTGGGCATTCAAGTAATGTATTTCTAACACTAAAAGTACTTTTAAAAATTAATTATTTAATTATTTATCATTTATAAGTAATGTTTCTTTAAATATCACTGTACAAAATCATTTATTCTCAAGTCTTTGAAACTTGGTCTGGTTGTTCCAGTCCTTCCATTTTTTAAACCTAACTCATACTTCCAAAGAGATATTTTATTTTTGACTTAATGAATACATGCGCAATGTTCTCTTTTCCTAGGGACGGTATTATCAACCTTATTTTAATCTCTAGATTCAGACTGATTTGCATTTTTCGGCGGCAAGGGTCTGGGCGAGGACCGGCGTGCTCTCCGACAGAGTTACACGTAAGGGACCGGCAAGTCACGGGTACGGAACACCGACTACTGTACTAACTTGCATTAGGCTTACCTGCATCACATCAGATGTTGAAATTGATAACCTTCAACGCGAACACATTCCCTATATGTCGGAAAACAATTCTGGTTTACTCGCAAAAGTTCATGTTGAATGATTGCCTGTATTTCTCTTTTGATTTTGTCCAATTCGTTTTCGTGTGCGGATTTAATGCATACACCTTATTATTTAGCGTTCTCCATAAATAAAAGTCGCTGAGATGTTTAGGACAACAGGTTAACATTTCCAAGACGTCAACTTTCATGACAACGAAACTTCTGAAACTTAAAAGTTCATGCTTACAACCACAAGATCCTGTAAGTAGGGCTAATTATTGCAATTGGATTTTTCAGTCCGTTAATAATGGCGACGTGGACCCACCTTTAAGGTTTTCCACTGATGAAGCGTGGAAGTACCCACGGCAACATTCCACACCACCACCAGCTCCAGTCACACCAGCTCCAGCCACCGTAGCTCCAGTCACACCAGCTCCAGTCGCAGCAGCTCCACAAGCACAACCAGCCACCACAGAGACACCACCAGCCCCACAGTGGTCGGCAGGGATTTACGGGATGCCGTACAGGCCCTCCATTCGGAGGTACTGAACATTTGCGCCCTCCTGGCCGCCATTGAAGAGGCACTAACAATGATCTCCGCCGCTACTTCCTCCAACGTCACACACTGATGCACTAAATCACGTCGAAGCGCATATCCAGGAATTCTACGTCACCACCGCAGCCTCCACATCATAACAGAAAGCTCAAATGTACAACACACAACAGCTGGACACTGCAGTCTCCAACTTGCTCGACCTCTCTGTGCGCTTCGACGGACACCAAACCCTACAACACACACAGACGCAGGACCCATTGGCCACTCCATTGGGGCCGCAGCAAACAGAACGTGCAACAGACTACATTCCATAGGACCAACAGCAACAATTCACCACATACCGCCGAGCTAATGCAAGGCAAAAGCACTAAATCCCTCTGGTGCTGCACTCAGGGCTTCGGTCATGGCTGCAGCTCAGAACAGAACTTCTAGCCGTTCCTTTCCATTGGAAAGCAGCATTCACCATTTGACATGCAACTCACGAAGGTGCATATGCAGGACTGCACAAAGAAACTTACATATACTTATGAAATAAACGTTAAAAGAAACTATTCCCTTCCCTCCTTTCCTACCCTGACGAGATAAGCTACTCTTTCTTCTCCAACTCTTCTGCTATCTTCCTGTTAAAAAAAAATCTTCCATAGAGTCCTTGGTGCGCATCCTACTGCATTACTTGTGTAGTTTCCAGTACCGTAACGTGTTAACAGCAGTGTGACATGTACGAGTATACAGCATGCTGGAATAGCCAACATGAGCTCCAACACACTTTGATACAGATGTGCGGAATCACCTCAACTTCGCATATTCAAATCGATGGATTGGTAGGTGTGGACCAGTTCCATGGCCAGTACATCACCACATCTGACACCTCTCGACTATTTTCTGTGGTGTCGCATGAAGACTATGGTGTATGGCACTCCTGTACTGTTAGCGGAGGACCTTATGCCTCGAGTCCATGGAGCGATTGAAAATCTTCAGACAATCGCAAATAGTGGGTCATGTGCATGAGACTTACCACCGCCGATATGGACTCGGCAATGACGTAGGACGTAGACAGTTTGAAGGCCGTTTGTAATGTAGACAGCTCGATGTTGGGTTTATTGACGAAATGTGAACGCACACCCATCTCACACTTCGATGCGCTACAGCGCCCAAACCGTGCATTTTCGGACAAGGGTTCCTATTTGAAAACCCATCAGTTTGCCATCCTGCACACTATACTAAGCGTTGTCGGTGTTTTTTTTTTTTTTTTTTTTTTTTTTTTTTTTTTTTTTTTTTTTTTTTTTTTTTTTATTGGCACGGCTGTAGATGTGTACCTACCACATCCAAAATCCTTTAACGACTTGTGAGGATTACGGCCTGAGCTAAGAATAAACGGGGGCCGGAGAAACCCAAACATCCACACTTTCCTAAGACACATTCCCTCGACAATACCCGACACCAAGTACCTATTTCCTTATCTGATTTCTGATTACCCTCCCGTTATGGAGAACTGACGGTACCTAGGGCTTAAAGCCTTTATCTACGGACAGATGCCTGTTGGGGAGCAGACGAATCTATGGACCGGACTAAATGAAGACCTGGAAGTATGAGAGTCAGGAACAGGATGATATGAAGTGCAGGATTGGAAAGGTGATGATGGAGCAGTTGGTGGAATAGGTGGCAGGGAACCCGAAGAATCCGAAGAAAACCCGCCCAGACCCCGCTTCGTCCACCACGAATACAACATGCGGGCCCCAGGGATCGAACCTTGGTTTCAGACGAACGGTGTAACCGCTCGGCCACGGTGCCACCTAACCCAAAATATACCGCACCACATGGCACACCAGCACGACTTTAATTTCTCCAACTAAGTCTCATTTTTCTCTGGCAAACCACTAGGAGATCTCAAATGCATATGAAATAACATATCTTATTTCCAACTTAAGTACTTCAAGGCCAAGGCTTCATAGTTTAACCGACTATAAGGTCAATTAATGGGAATTAATTGTTTCTTCACCCTAGCTGTCGGTAGGATAAAGGTTGTAAAGGTAGAATTACACTGAAAAATTTTCCCTACACACGCCTATTGTGATCGAATAATTCATTTCCATCTGGGAGAATTGATAATAATTGAAAATGTTGCGGATGAACGTTAGTTTAGTTTGGAAGATTTCTCTGCAGGATGCTCTTGTCACAACTTGCCGTGGTTTTATATTTGTGGGTTTGTAAAAATGTGTGAGATTTTTTCCTATTGCATGATTGTTTCCCCTGGATTACTTCTGCTGAGCTAGTCCTCTTACTTTCCCTTTTCTTTTCTTGACGCCTTGCACTGAACGAGTATTAGCTTAGTTGGTTTTGCTATTAAGATCTCTTTCAGGCTCGTGATGACGACACGGCGTCTCAGGTTCTATGAAATAACTTTTGAGAATATTTTTGACAACGGTTATATATTTATTTAATTTTTACTGATTTACAACCTTTTTAAACCTTGTGTGCTGTAGTTTGTACTGATAATAAGGTTTACGTCTCTGATTTAGGCTGTCTTGTTTCTTCCTGCAAAATTTTTTCAAAGATTCCTCACAACATCACTTTCCACGATCGCTCTGTATTGTGAAGGCTGATGTTTGAACGTCGTTAATAAAATTTCCTTTCTCACTGAATTTTTCATATTTTGTTTTAATACACTCCATAAATTATTTTGTATCATATTTTGTATTTTATTACTTGCATTTTTCAAATGGTTTACCTATTAAAATATCTCCTTTGTTAATGTACGCATAATTAAATAGTATGCATTATTTAAACAAACGTACTGTAACATTTTGTGAAAATTTGCCTGAAAGTTTATAAAAAATATCTATCAAAAATCACACACACACACCCACACACACACACCCCCATACACACACACACAGATACACACACACAGACACACACACACAGACACACACACACAGACACACACACAGATACACACACACACACCCACACACACACACACACACACACACAGATACACACACAGACACACACACAGATACACACACAGACACACACAGATACACACACAGACACACACACAGACGCACAACCACAGATTCACACACAGATACCCACACACAGATACACACACAGACACACACACACACAGACACACACACACAGATACACACACAGATACACACACATAGACACACACACAGATACACACACAGACACACACAGACACACACACAGACACACACACAGATACACACAGACACACACACAGACACACACACACACACACACACACACACAGATACACACACAGACACACACACGCGCGCGCGCGCGCGCGACACAGAAAAACATAAATATGTATTTTTCTAAAAGCGCTATTTTTATTCAGGGTCCCGAAAAGTGCATTTTTGAAGAAATCTTGAAATAGAATTTTCGCCTGAAATGCTTCCTCTGTGTACCAGACACGTGGTAAAGAAACTAAAAACATAGGTTTACTTACTGTGATTTATTCAGTAAATATTATTATATGGTAGTAGTTCAATACATTTATTTAACGACTAAATGCTGCACAATAGTTGACTAGGAAAATATATCAGTACCACCCATCAATTTCAGAAATCCGCTCAAACACGTTTTAAGTGAACGAAGAACTAAGGACTGGTTTTAAATATAGCGAGTTTCGGTGATAAGGCAAATGAAAAGTTTCAAGCATGGATTATTAAAGCAGTAAATTACATTACGTATTATAATTCATCATGGCACTAATGAAGGGATCTGCCATTTCAATTACTGCTTTGATATTGCAAACGAAGGTAATAGTGTGTGCCAGATAAGCGTTTTATGGCTAGTGGTTCTAATGTTGTGCTTAGTTGGGGATTATTGAGAATCCATGACTACGTAGTTAATTTGCAGTGAAGATGGTGGTGGGTGCATGAAGTGGGCAATGAAGCGCATAATTCACAGCGTCCTTACGTAGCATCCTTCTTTGACCAGGTGTAATTTATATGGGGCCGGTAATGTAAGGATTACTCTGATTCAGGTAGTACATGGTGCAGATGCACTGAAGACCTTATCGTCTATTGTCAGCTTCACTAATGAGCGCATGCTCTCGATATCCATTAGCAATGTGTAATTTGAAGGTTTCGGATTGTAATTGCCCTTAGCTGCCTCTGCAAGATCTTCATTCCTACCTGTGCCACTTGAGTAATCCAAACCCAATTGTCACATGAAGGAAACGATCTCTGGATATCTGAGCTGAGTACACGAGGTGCATAAAGTTGCAATAAAGTAAATGATGAAGTTAATTTAAAACTTAGAAGAAGAAATTTGGGTCATAAAATAAAGTTCTATTCTCAATTTTATTCCCGGCTATGTCATTCCCCGCAGGAAGTTAAAATAAACCTAAATGTCTTTGAAGTAGTATTGGAATAATAATAATAATAATAATAATAATAATAATAATAATAATAATAATAATAATAATAATAATAATAATAATAATAATAATAATAATAATAATAATAATAATAATAGTAATAACAATAATAATAACAAAAATAATAATAACAACAATAATAATAATGGCCATCATCTTCCAGACTTACTTCTAACACGATTTTCTCAAGATGATGTTGACGTTGTCTTGTTTTCTTTTAAACATTCAGGCACAAGTACATCAATATTACCAGACTATGGGAAGCAAAGGGAGAAATCCTTGCTAATGAAAATGTCTGAGAATCGAACATGGGGTTATAGACTGGCACACTAGCCACCAGACCACTGGGACAGTCAAACAATAGATTTGTAGGTTAGGTCCCTTTGCACGCAAATAGAGAAGCTAACGTTTAGTCGCAAAAATTTCAATGTAGCTCTTCTTTAACCTATTCATACAAAATACTTATTTTTTCTGTCTACTTCATATTAATGGATAAAGGTTTGATGAAACGTTTGCACCACATTTCGTTGTAGGTACAAAGAGAATACAGGACTTATTGTAGGAGCATCAAAACAATGACAAGGAATATATAGGAAATTATTAGCACTACAAAGCTACATTTCATACAAATCATGCATTTTATTCAGTTTTGCATTTTTGTTTTCGTGTAGCAAGATTCTATCCGTCTTTTTTTTTTTTTTTTTTTTTTTTTTTTTGTTATTACTAGCTGTACAAAATCCGTTGATAATACAGAAGACCTCACTCCTTACTCACAAAAAATTCAAGATATAAAATTTACTTTTCATGCGAATACATTAAGCATGCATTGTTTTAATAAAAATCACTACATGAAATTTTCAGAAAATTAAAAATAGCCAATATTCTTCCATTTATAGCTTGGAGAGGGAGGATTTTCCTCAAAATGTTCGTGTTGCATCCTTGGAAAATGCTGCAGTTAAATACGAATCGACTTTTGGTTTTAGAGTTGAACTGATCATAAATGGAGAACTTTCCATGCATATGCACATAAGTATATGTCATTTCCTGTAAAGGCTTTTTGTATATATATACAGGGAGTATTTTCAATAAAGTCAAATATTTTTGATGGCATATAATACTGCTTCTACTTATAATAGGTGAACAGAAGAGAAAATATAATCTAAGCTAAATAGAACCATTACCACAGCGAGCATATTCCGATGGTACTTTGCTATATTGTGAAGTTATTGCTAGCTATTGTTGGCAGAGAACTATTACTTCCACCATTTTTGTAAGTATTGCATTATTTGTGTACCTTATTTCTTATTGACATGTTATGTCATTTATTTTGGGTTATGGCTACGAAAGAGAAATTCAGGAATTATGTTTGCACAAGAACAGTATATTTTTATTATTTTTTTTGCTGTATATGTATTATTCTATTTCACATGATCTGAACTACATCGCTGAAAGCCACATTTAAAAAGAATAGTGCTTTTGTTATTAATGGCATTATTTAGCGTCATGCTCAAGTGGTGCCGTCTGTGACCAACATTCGGTAGGTCTTGGATTGGATTTCCGTGGTCAACCTTTCTGTCCCATACATTTTTGGGGGTTTTCCAGGGTCGCTAGGCAAATCCTGGGAACGATAATTACACCACCCGAACTTTCACCTTTCATCCTGGTTGGTTACTTCAGGGTTACAAGTGTTGCCGGGAATTTCCGTGACATAGCAAGTGCATTGCTCTCTGTAAATCCTTGTCCTCCAGATCGGGGGAGGTATGCGAGCCGCAACGGGGATAGGGAAACCAGTTGTACGAGCGGCGACCGGGAAGTTCAAATATGTAGTCGTCAGGGGCTCTGCGCTCTGCTGTCGTCTCTTGTCAGTCCGGCCACCAAGTCAGGAGCACAGGCCCAAAGTATTTCATTGATCGAAGTGCTAAGGCCCCCTCCGAACTTGCCATACCTCATTCCAGTGCTACGTTCACTGTACGTCAATCTGAAGTTAATGAATTCCAAGTGGAACTTTCCTTTTTTTGTAGCGTTTAACTCTCACTTTTAATACACATGGTACCGCAGGCAGTGACACTGATCATACATGGAATAAGGATGGGGCACCGGCGAAATGAGATAGCGGGGGAAACCGGTAAACTTGCAGGAAACCCGCCCCTAAGCCGCTTTGTCCACCACAAATCCCACATGCCGGGAACGAACCCGAGCCGCTTAAAGTGGAGCTAACTGAGGACAGGTTGTCTAATCCAAATATACTGTTTTTCTGGTAGCTTGGTTTTCTCTGTTTTCAAATCCATTTTCTATAACAAAGATAAATTAAACTGAGAAATATATTGTTAAGGATTAAGATAAATTTAAAGGCGAAGTCAAGCTCTTAGTTAAAAATATCCTCACATTTAAAATGAATTTATGTTAAGAGTACGGTTTTTTTCTGAGTATATTTTTGAGCAAGTTCACTAATACCTATGAGAATAAAACTGTAAACCAAATCTATAAGCTTCGCAGCTTTGTAAAAAATTAAACCACGTAAAATAGCTTGGGAGTAAGCATCAATGGCTTGCGTTTTGGAGCTCATAGGTTAAACTCCTATAAACTTATATGTTATTAAGTTATTTCGAGGTTTTATTCATTTGCAAAATATGGGTAATGCGCGGGGTATGCAGTACTACCATCCAGAGCTCCACCTATGGTACGCAATACAGCGGTAATATAATAACTGCCGAAGAAAGGTGACTACGCAACGAATTCCGTGTAGCCACAAGTTAGTAACCATTTAACCTCAGACATACTGAATCGTATCGGTGAAAGAATTATTGAATCGGAATTATTGATCGATGACATTTGTAATTTCATAAAACAATGACAGGAGATTGATAAATAAGTGCAATAACTAATTTTGTAAGCGCCGTAAGCTTCACAACTGGGAATGCAACTTTTGTCAATAACGAATTTCATGTTAAGGAAGGGCAATTACTATAAGGCTGTGTAAAGAAGGCAATTAGCATAAAGGTCAGGTTCCAGAAGGTCGGTTATGTACTGCCAGTCTGCCTGTTGCCAAGCCACATAGATTAAATCCTGAAAATTTCAGGCAACAAAATTCTCGGAATTTAAGTATATACAAGGTGAGTCAGCCGCACCTTATTTTTTTGGAAGGTAGGCCACCCATCTAACGGCATGTGCGCTTTAGACCAGTTTTACGCTTACTAAAATGTATTACTTGACGTTCTTAAAGAGAGGAATGCGCAAAATTGAGAGCAACAGTGGTTTAAGGGTCAGAACGTACTCCTCACTAAAGTACACCTCAAAAACATACGGCTCGTTTACTGAGAGCGAATTCCGGTTTCCGGCCGATTTTACAAACTTTTTATTAGACCATACATGGCAACGTAATTCAGTAAACGCCTCGGAAAGAATGGACCTATCATATGTTGGCTGCTAAAAATTAGGAAAAATTTAGACACGCCTCATCCAGCATGGACCCATACAGTCAAACGGACATATTATTAAACAACAGTTTATTTACATTTTTGCGTGAACTACGCCTCGTGCATCTCAATTAATATGCATAATAGCTTTTGCCATTTAAGCAATAATATTAAAACGCCCAGCAAATGATTAAAACTGTCTTAAAAGGCTAAATCAGGCCCGAAAACTCACGAGGTGGCAATGGCATAGCGCCAGGCGTACAAGTCCTACTGTTGAAAGCGGTACGTGCTTTCAATTAAGTCTCGAAATAGCTGAATCAGTTTGTGTCGGTTCTTCTACGTTAAGCCCTAATAACATAGGTCCGAGTCCCAGCATCGCAAAAAAATTTTTTTTATCTTCATCAAAACTTGGAAACCGAATTCACAATAATCTAATTATAAAGTCCCTGAGCGTTTAGGGCATTATAATTTAAATCGTTTTTGGTTGTCTGCATTGTAATTGAACAGATATAATGAGTTTTGCCCCATTGGACTGGCATGATGTAGTGTGTTGCGAATTGCGACCTCTGCGTTCTCCACACGTATGCTGTCGCACGATATTTTGTGCCAGTCTTTCATTATGTATTCGACAGAAGAGTACGTGGATATGCCTCTAATCTACGGAGAAGCAAGAACAAATACACCAGCAGCTCAGCATCCATATCGGGAGAGATATCCGAATAGACGACAACCAACAGCAAACACCTTCTGGAATGTTGAAAGGCGTCTGCGTGTAACAGCCTCACTTGCAAGAATGCCTCCTCATAGACACGCACCAGCAACATCGGGTGTTAATGCAGAACCAATTAGTACGCGGTCAGTTTTTCAGGAAGTGAACATCAGCCAATCTTCTGTAGTGTGAATATTGAACACTAATAAGTTTCATCCTTATCGTTTGCACCTACACCAAGCACTTCACGGGAGAGATTTCCAAGCTCGCGTAACCTTTTGTGAATGGTTGCTGGAGCGAGTAGCAAGTGATGTGGGATTCGCATCCAGGATATTGTTTTCTGACGACTCAAAATACCACAAAAATGGAACTGAAAATGGTCACAATATACGCTATAGGAGTGTTGATAATCCTCATTGGGTAAGGGAGGCAGCATTCCAAGAGCAGTGGGGTGTAAATGTCTTGTGCGGAGTCTTGGGAGACCACCTTGTTGGACCATTATTCTTCGAGGGGTATCTAACAATAGCATGCTCCCTGGAATTCCTCCGTAGCTCACCCCTTATTATTAGGGAATGTGCCACTGCAGGAGCGAATTACGATGTGGTTTCAACACAACGGCGCTCCTCCGTATCGGTCGAGGATCGTCTGCAATTATTTGAACGCTGCGTTTCCTGGTCATTGGATAGGAAGACAAGGACCAGTTTCCTGGCCTGCCAGAGCACCAGATCTGACAACCCTTGACTTCTTTATCTGGGATTATTTAAAAGAACGCATTTATGCAGAGGAGCTGGGCAATCTAGAAACCCTTCGTCAGCGTATTACAGTATCTTGTAGAAATGTTCAACCCACCATGCTACACCAAGACAGGGGCTCCATCCAACAGCGTGCCCAGGCGTGCATTACCGAAGATGTTCACCAGTTCGAGCACTTGCTTCGTTAGAAGATGCGTGTACCAGGAATAGAAAAAGGATCATTCCAGTGCCGCAAAACATATCACTATGAAACATTTTTAATAGCACAATAATTCATTGTCTGCAAAATTGATTTTAACTTCCATGTTAAACTCTGACGATGTAATTTCCTTGCTTTCTGTGCTCAAATGTGTATAAATGATCATTATTTCAATTGCACCAACCTATAGGTCTGTTTAAACAACTACTTAATTGTAGTTCACCAATAAAGAAACATCAAACAATGCCATAAAACATAAATAAATCAATAAAAATGAATATAATAACAGTTTTCAGAATAATAATTTGTAAATTGTGAGGATTGCACGGTTAAAAAAAAATTAGTACATGCAGGTGATTTGAACCACCTTCACATCAGACAGATTACTTCTGAGTCTTGCGATCGTTCCAACTGAGATGCCTAGTAACGTATAACGTAAACATTCCGTTTAAGATGTAATATTCGCTGGCTCCAGTAAACATTTGCAGAAGTGCAAACGTCAGCTGTCTAATTACCAATATATTAAAAGGCGATGTGATGACATCTATATTAGAACTAATTTCATCGAGTGTTTAACATCCATGTTAAATACGCGGGTAAAACCTATGGAGTAATGGGGTCGATGTTTTCATGTTGGACTTTAAAATGCGGATTGCATAAAACTCGAGAATAAGGGGCAGCTGACTCACCTGGTATAGCACATACTAGCAGTCGCGTTCCTCGTACGAAATAGGATTGTAAGTGTTGGCAATATGTGTAAGAACGTTAATGGGGAGTGATGCTTCATAGGCGAGATTTAAGTTAATAAAAGAGGTGTATTTTTTTCTAAACTCCGTCTCCGTCTTTCCCGTCGTGTTTTTACAGGACTACAGAACTGTTTACTGGAATTGATTACTATCGGGGACTACTAGCGCCCAAAGATCGTGCTCGAGTTATGCAGTTTTAGCGGTATAATCAAGCTTCACATTTCTGCCACTAACGGAAATATACACCACACTTGGTATTACTATTTCATTATTATTATTATTATTATTATTATTATTATTATTATTATTATTATTATTATTATTATTATTATTATTATTATTATTATTATTATTATTATTATTATTATTATTATTATTATTATTATTATTATTATTATTATTATTATTATTATTATTATTATTATTATTATTATTATTATTATTATTATTATTATTATTATTATTATTATTATTATTATTATTATTATTATTATTATTATTATTATTATTATTATTATTATTATTATTATTATTATTATTATTATTATTATTATTATTATTATTATTATTATTATTATTATTAATCATCATCCTCATGCTCATGCTCATCCTCATCATCATCGTGATCATCAACATCACGATCACTATCACGATCACTATCCCTATCCCTATCCCTATTCCTATCGCTATCGCTATCACTATCACTATCACTATCATTACAGACAGAAGAGTAAGGAACATTAATTAAACAAGAAGGCAGCATATTTATAGTTTCTGAAAGAGCGAACATTAATTATACAAAAAGGCACCATATTTAAAGTTTCTGAAAGAGCGAAATGGAGAAAATAGAATGGAATACAGTAGACTTAGGGCTACAGAAGAAAGAAGCTAGGAAAATCAATAAACAGAAATGGGAGAGATACGTATCAAATCTACACCCTTATGGATATGGAAAACAGGAGAAAGCATTTAAATCTTTGAAAGATTTGAATGAAGTGGAACAGGATAAAGTCCAAATTAACCCCATAATAATCGGAAAATGGGAAACATTCTATAGAGAATTATTGACTACACCTAATGAAGAACCATTCACACTGTTTCAAAATGACCCTAACATATATTTTATAACCAAAGGAGAATTAGAAGGAGGCGCCCTGGCCGAGCGGTTAGAGTGCTCGCCTACGATCTTGGCTTCCCGGGTTCGATCCCAGGGACCCACATGTGATATTCGTGGTGGAGGAAACGACGTCAGGGCGGATTTTCTCCCTGTGCTCTGGTTTCCCCCGCCACTCATTCCACCAATTACTCCATTATCAGCTTTCTAATCATCGATTTCGCCTGGATTTAATATCATCCTCTTCCTCACTGTCATATCTGGTGCTTGAATGACCAGCCGCTTCCAGGTCTTCACACTGTCTGGTCCAGAGGTTCCTGTGGTCCCCGACAGGTGTCTAACCCTAGGCACTGGCTTTTACGTCCTAGGGGGTGTAAGTCCTACATAAGGGGAGGGTAATCAGGAAAAGAAAAAGAAGATGAGAATTAGAAATTGCACTGGAAGGTTTTAAAAAATGGAAAATCATCTGGTTTAGATCAAATAAACATGGAATTAATTACAGTCCCGACTGTTATTAAGAAAGAATTTTACATCTTTTAAATGTATGTTGGAGGTCAGAGAGCATACGCGACGACTGCAAGGATGATGCGGTAATTATAATATTTAAAAGAGTTATTAAAAAGGACTGTAAAAACTACATAGGCATTAGTCTATTAAACACAGGCTATAAGATTTATGCAACGAGTTTAGCAAATAGAGTAAAAAATATAAGTTAAGCCCTTCTTCTGCAAAATCAGTATGGTTTCAGAAAAGGTAGATCCTGATTAGATCTTATTTTACACTGCTGCAACTGCTTGAAGAACAGAAAGAGTATAAACCGCACCAATGACGTCTGTAGTGGGCAGAGGTGAGGGACGCAGTAGTTGGGCGGCAAGCCTTGGCCCTTCATGGGCTGTTGCGCTAGGGGTTTAGTTTAGTTTGTGGTGAATT
This sequence comes from Tenodera sinensis, assembly GCA_030765045.1. NCBI lineage: Eukaryota > Metazoa > Arthropoda > Insecta > Mantodea > Mantidae > Tenodera > Tenodera sinensis. Next base: position 162,825,143 of record CM060962.1, read on the forward strand.
TAATGATAATGTGTAGACTGTTGAGGGGGTTGAAGAAGTCAGCAATGGGGCCAAATGACAAAGGTGTCATCGGTATATGAAAAAATACTTTAGGTTTGTACGTAGAAGTCTCCAGTGCCGTATGTTCAAAGTTCTCCATGAAAAAGTTTGCAATGGCCGGTGAGAGCGGCGATCCCATAGCTACACCTTCAGACTGTTCGTAGAAATGATTGTTGTAGCTGAAATATGTTAAGTGTGTGTCTGAATAATCGATTTCCTCCGGTAATATCTCAGCTATGAGTTGTAAGGAATCCTCCAAGGGTACTCTGGTGAAGAGCCATTCGACGTGAAAGCTAACCAGCATATCGCTTGGGTCCAGCTTCAGCACTGAAATTGCCTTGATGAACTGGTTCGAATTGATGATATGATGATGGCAATGGCAGACAAATCGATGGAGTAAGTCAGATGATTGGCGAGCTGGTAAGTGGGTGAACCAATAGCGCTCACTATAGGACGGAGTGGTGCGTTGGGTTTGTGAATTTTCGGCAATCCGTAGAGCTTGGGGGCACTGCAGCGTGTGGAATGGTAGCTTTCTGAGCCTCGAGTAATGAGCTGGAACTCTTAATAAGGCTGGGGGTCTTCTTGATGATCTTAGCCATGAGGTTCCAATCTATTGCCTTAAAAGTAGGATCTTTCAAAATGTCTTCGATTTTTATATCGTAGATAACGGTTTCCATGATGACCTTCGAATTACCCTTGTCGGTAGGTAGAATGGTAAGAGTAGAGTCCCACTTCAGTGCTTTTAAAGCTTTAAACTCGGCCGAGGTCAAATTGAGTTTAGGCTTCTTCGCTTTCACTAAGTCAAGACTTACTTCACTGCGGACTTCTTCTGCAGTATCTGCCGGTAAATGGTTTAAGACCTGTTCAACACCGCTGAGTTCCTTGGTAGGAATGAACCTGGGCAGAGGGACAAAGCTTAATCCCTTTGACAACACGGAGATAGCAGGCTGATCGAAGTCTCCTTTAGTGAGCTTTACCACCAATTTGGAGACGTCCAAGGGCGAGTCGCACTGAAGTCTCTTAAATTTTTTAATATGTCATTTGGTGGTTTTGTTCACCTTGTTTGTGTATAGATACCAGCATGATTTTACCCTGGCATTTGTTCCTGATGAAGACCATGGAGAATCAAATGGTCGAAAGCTTGAATTTTATAAATTGGCGTGGCTAATCACCCGAGAAGAAATTATTAGTGCTAAAAGAGTTGAAACAGATGATAGAACTTACAGTACCTGAACTGGACATGAAAACAATGAAATAAAATATGGCAAATAGCTCGGCGGTAAAAACTGAACTGGCGCCTAGAAGGCGGTGCGTGTGAGCGTTATCATTGTATACAAAACCACACCCCGTAGCACTACCCAACTAAGAACCATTGGTAACTAGTGGAGTGTAAGTCCGGTATTGGTCCGGAAGTTCCGTGAAAAGTTGGTGAAACACTGAATGAGGGGTAACGAAGTAGCAGGGGTCTTGGCGATATGCTGTCCGGAGGTGTAAGTGACGCCGTCAGACAAGACCGGAAATAATCGTCCGGCGACACTTGCCATACGTACACTAAACATCACTCCACATCCGTTGTGCCAAATTAGGACGGGAAAGGGAAGAGAAGTAGGTTTACCAGGATGTGGGTTTTGCACTGCAAAGTAAAAAACGTTCCCCGGCACGAGAGCGTTTGAAAGCAATAAAGTTCTCCTCCATAGGGTATGAACTGAAAACACGCAGGGTTCGCGTGCGTGCTTGGAAAGCCAAACGGCTTGCCTCGGTCCACCAAGGTACAAGAACGTGAGGAGGTGTACTGGAACCACGAGGAATGCTGAAATCCACATGGTGCAGAACAGAGCAAGGAAAATGCTTCACCATGTCATCGATGGTGGTGAAAACATCGTTGGTAAAATTAATAAGGAAACGAAATTTCCCCCAGTCATCCTCAGAAATAATCCAGTGAGAATGCTGTGTTGCCACAGAATGGTTACCGGATAGGTGAATGTTAACGGGGAGGCGGTCACTGCCAAATAGGTCGGAATAGGTCGACCAATGAAGAAGTAAAACCAGTGACGCGCTGCTAAAAGAAACATCTAGGGCGGAGTGTGCACTGTAGGCAGATGATAAGAAGGTAGGGGTACCACTGTTTAATAAAACTAACCTGGACATATTGCAAACATCTGCTACAAGGAACCCACGAGCATCGTCAGTGTCGGAGCCCCATAAGACGTTTTTGGCATTCAGATTGCCTAAAAAGAGGAGCGGTGGCGGAATCTGTGCCAAAAGAGCATGAAGATCGTTCACGTGTACGACACTGATTGGTGGCAGACAGACATCGCAAATGGAGAAGCAGAGGAGTTGCAGCCGTACACGTCCCGGTAATGCTTGCAACGGCGTGTAAAGGGGTATACTGATAGCAGAGATTTTACGAGTCTCTAGAGTAGCAACACCACCCCTTGATCGCCAAGCAGTTGCAGAGTCATGCCTAAACGCCGATAAACCACGAAGATGGATTGCGTGATTATGCTGCAAGTGGATTTCTTGTAGACAGATGATTGTGGGAGATCGGTCTGAAACTAAATGATTTATGTCCGGAAAACATGACCGGATCGCATTCATATTCTACAGGATTATTTCCATGGTAAAGAACTGCTTAATGTTTGGTGTTTATCTTTTCTTTCTTCACCTTGGCGTACTTTGCCCCATGATGTAATGTTCACCATCCGATGTTCGGGAGCCTGAAAATGCCTTAGGGGCTCACGGAGCGGTAGCGGGAGTGGGACTTCATAGAGGACGTGCGGCTATCCGCTCGAATAGTATGCATAGAACGAGGACGATTTACAGGATGGCTAGCGACGACTTGGGAGGCGGCGTCTGAGTGGATGATATTGTTGCCGGTGCAGGTGTGGCTCGGTACAGTGGAAAGCTATTCGCGGGCACGTCGGTTTGCGTCGAAACATGAGTAACAGGGACAAACTGTAAGCCGACACTGCTTACCGGAGGGCGATGGACCGCGGGCGAATAACCCGTGGTGCTAGCGGATTTAAGTTTTTCCAAGCACCGGCGTGCCTCACGAAAGATGAGATGTTCCTTAGCAAGTAGCTTCTGTATGCATTTGTCATCGATGAACTTTGGACAGTGTCGTGGGCTAGATGGATGACACTCTCCGCAGTTCACACAGCGAGGATCCCGAATGCAAGCGGTGCCTTCGTTAGCGGATAAACAATAAAGTTCACAAACAGAAGGATTAGTACACAAATGCTTAGTATGTCCGAACCTCTGACACTCAAAGCAGCGCATGGGGTTCGACACATACTGGCGATAGGCAGCAGGCTCGTATCCAAAAAATATATATTCGGACAAATGAGTACACTTAAATGTGATAAACACTGTGCGTAAGGGATACTCTTTGCCATCCTGTTTTCGTATTAAGCGGTACGCCTGTCACTCTTTGATCGCAGAGGCATTTGACGGTATCCTCATAGGATAGACCATCCAGACCAGAGGTGCCGACAACTCCTCTACATGAGTTCAGCGATTTCTGTAGGAATACCCGGATAAGGTAGGAGCCCAACAAACTCTCTTTTAATAATTTATTGTATTGGTAGACAATTGTATTTTTAATTAAAGGCGTACCATCACGCAGTCGTGTCGCGTACTTCACCGGGCCACAAATCCTCTCAACTTCACCCATTTTGTAGAACTGACTAAGCTCCCTTATCATTTTACCATTGCAAGCCAACGTTGTAACCAGAAAACTATCAATGAATTGGAGTTTTGCGCGGATACATGATTGATTGGACCCCCTTCCGCAACCATCGGCGTCAGCCTACCATCCAGTGGCCAAAGAAGAAAGACACCAAATCTCCACGGTCTGTGCCTCCATGGAGACTCCTCCATGAATGTCCTCAAAGCGTACTTCAGAAGGACTACTCTCCGATTTCCACTGCTTGTCCACATGGGTAAACCGTTCACCACGCACACTCCGTCTTCATACCCCTATCAACTGCGCTCGCCGCTTTATGCCGTGCCTGTGTGCACGAGACAGACACTGATTCAGGGGACTTGTGATTGATTACACCGGGATTCCGTCAGCGGTAACACGTCTGGCCGATAATACTAACTCGATAACACACGTCCATCAGGGAATTAACACGGGCCGGGACCTCAGAGAGCTACATACGTGCATATGACGATGTGGACGGGCTCCGCACCTGAGGCTACACATGGGAGCATTGTGAAGGGTTTGCACTAACCTTCGCGCCTGAGACCTCCGAACAGCACACATTTCGGAGGTCACTCTGAAAAGATTGCTACTTGTGAGACAGGTGTTATAAACCTAACAGCTTTCAAACTAGTAATCATAATAATTATAGAAGAGGAAGATGGTGAAGAATAGCAGTAATGAAAGCAGCTACACGTGAAAACAGCTGATAGACATGGGAGGGGTGAAATGATGGTGAGCGGATCGGGACCCCGGGTGCGCCTAAAACATAACTGGCGTAATATGCTCCCAGGTTTTTTTCTGGCCTTGTCACGCAAAGAATGTGGTATTTCAATGCCACCTGGTAATGTAATCAGCAGTTTAAGGAATTCGTTTTTCTCTTTGTACCCACAAGGTATTGTAATGGAAACACTTCTTGATACCATTATCTTCTTTCGAAACACCTAATAAAAGAGAAGGAAGAAAGTGGTGACAGCGATGAAGAGGAAGTGGGTAGAAAGGAAGAGAGGGAGAAATAAATCTTTAGATGCAGAACAGTAAGAGAGAAGAGAAAAATGTAAAAGTAGGGAGCAGGTATTTTTACTAAACGCGAGCATAAAGAGCTGTTGGTCTGCACTAATTGACTCATTGTGTTTTACCATGTAGTTGTTTCTAAGATTCACATCCTACATTAAGAAACATTAGAACTGATTGTATTTTTATGTTCTATCAATTTTAAATGCCCCTAAGCTTTAATAATTCCTGGTTTGAAACGTTTCCTTTAGTGCTGTTTTAGGTAACTAAGATTCACTAGAAGGAAATGGTATGCAAACAATGTAAATGACTGAAGTAGAAACATCAAAGTATAATGGTGAATGTTGATGCTTTGAATGCAGAACCAAGGGAGATGTCATTAATGATCCCATTATGCATGTAGCACGTGGTTCTTAGAGGAAACGACTGCTAACCGAAGGATGTGGATTTGGGTTACTTTACTAGCTCAAATGGAGTGCACTAGCACGGAACGCCACTACATTTTCCCTGCTATTAGTCTCGTGGATCGAGAGATACACCAGGTCTTAAGCAGTATGGCACTACAAGTGAATTCAATATTAGTGATTTTTATAAGAATGACTTTTACTTCAAGACAGGAATACAGACCCCCTATCCAATTATAAAACTTATTTCAATTACTCTGTTACGAACTTTGACCATGCACTTCTCTTACACTCCTCTAGGCGACAACATTACATACCACTGTGCAATACGTGGACATCGAACTTTATGATATTCTTTACTCAATGCGTAGGTATATGTTATACTTTGACGAGGGATACCTAACGCAACTGCAACCTATAGGAGCAATTTTATACGTGGCGAATTACCTTGCTAGAATTTGTGCGATGACGTCATGCTAATTGATGGTGGGCGTAACCTCGCGGTTTCACAAACAAGAGACTGCTGATAATGTAGGCGAGCACTGTACTGAAATAAGCATTCCCGCAATGTTGACTGCACTGAAGTCGGAGAAACACTATGCTGACACGTCTATGCTTTTATAAATATAAAAGTGAACTCGACCATAAACCACTGTGTAACTTTTCGCCATTGGCCACGTCTAAAGGATACCTCTGTATAGGTAGCGCCATGGATTTTGGCATGTATTAAATGGAACTTAGAGAACCGTTCGGAGTCACTTATTTCTGCAGCTTGATTAATGGTGCAAATTGATACCGGGTATGTATATTGTGACGCAGGGGCTATGACACAAGGTTGTCGTAAGATCAGCGCCGGATTGTCGAAACGATAAAGGGGTAAGCAGCCGATAGCCCAGCATAAACATGCACAACGTTATTGCCACATAACCAGAATCTCCTGTAAGTTTCTTTATCTCGAAAATTCTAGAACTTTCTGGACATTTCCAACGGCTATAAAGCGAGCACTATCACAAGTTCAATTAGCTGGTCAGTGAGTCTGTCAACGAGTGAGTGATTATAGAGTGCGTTTGTGCCACAAAAATGTCTGCCCCGAGCGAGTTTTTGATGACTTCTGTCACGTGCAGTGAATGTTGATACCCCACGGGATTAAATAGGTCTTGTGTTGGACTCACCAAAGCTGAACTGTCCGGAAGAAGAGTTTACGTCGTACGTATTTCATTAGGAACCTACGTTATACAGAGGGTGAAGTAATATTGAAAACTAAGTGAAGCAATGGAAAATTTAACCATCTCACATAATGAAGTTATAAGCAAGTCAGAGTGAAAATTGCAACCAGAACCTATAAAATACTGTAAGCTTTGGACGTTCAAACACAAATTATTTATTTATCAAAGGTCCACCAGTTCACGACACTGCCAATACGCTAATCGAAGGTGCACCTGTTCATAATGATACTGCTATCCATCAATCTAAAATTCTGCATCTAGCAATCAATACTTAGCCGTCTGCGTACATTCTCACGCAGCTGAAAGCGAAACTATCGATTTCCACATATGTAGAAAAGCTACTCTATTTAATAATTAGTATTAATAATGTAAATAACATTCTAATAAATTCAATTTGTGTTTTCCTTTTTGAAAGTTCACATTTTTAAAAATTATGGTAACACACGTCTCCTTGTAGGTACAAAGAAACTCAGGAAGCTGGAACTGTAATCAATTATTTAAAAACGGGTCGCTATTTTTTTTTTAATTAACGTCATCCAACATTGTGTCATATCGGACGAATGAATGAAATGAAACGGGTGAAATGATGCTCAAATGAGCCCGAGGTCCGTGGAGCTTTAAGTTACCCGACATTCGTCTTCTCAGGGTAGGGAAAACCTCGGAAAAAGCCTTACCCGGATAACTTACCCTAAGCGAGATTCGAACTCGCGACCTCTTGAACGTGAACGGGTCGCTATAATATGACGTTCAACTTCCATACACTTTCCATAGCATCACGAGAAACAAATGAAGAGTGATAGCACTTAGAAAATTTATGAAGTATAGAAAAATCGAACCTATGTTACCAAATATCACGGACATAATTGATGCCACAACAAAGCTTTTAGAGTAAAATTAGTTCGTGTCTTAGAGAGGCATACAATTTCATCTGGCAGGTTTCTTCATAGTATGGAGATCGCGAGTTCGTGTGAATGGTACAATGGTCATTTTGCTGGGATTCATAGCAAGCTCACGTCTCTTGCACCAGCTGTCCACTTTTCTTAGAGCTTTTGCAGCACCTCTGAAACTGTTCTTTCAAATTTTCTTCTAATAAGTATGGCTAAATTAATTGCATACCCCGCGGTGAAATAGCAGCTCTTGTTCAGATCCTTTATCAGGTCATCTACAACAAGGTTCCATAGCAGTGGTGATAGCACTCCCCCCTGCGGGCAGCCCCTCGTTGCTGACACATGAACAGTCTCCGAAGACAGAGTTGAGACTTAACATGGAGCTCATCCAACAACATATTGTTTCTGGTGTTCCACGTTCTCTTACAGCCATCATGATAGCTTTGTTTGAGGTTTTATCAAAGGCTCCCTCAAATTCCAGAAAAGCTCCTAATGCGATTTCTTTTTCTTGCAGTGCTTTCTCTATGCTTGTTACAACACAATGCAATGCTGTTCTCTGTAGATTTCCCTGATTGATATGCACATTGGTACCTATGTAATGGATTCCCTTCCAATACATAATTCGTTATGTGCCCATCTACTAGTCTCTCCAATGCTTTCAACAAAAATGATGAAAGAGAAACCAGACCATAAGCCTTAGCATCACTGTAGCTAGAACGTCCCGGTTTAGGTATAAAAACCACCCTGACCTGCCTCCAAGAAGAGGGTATATATCCAAATGATAAACTGGCTCTGAATATATAACACACAAGGGATGCTATAAAATCAATCCCTTGTTGTAATATCAATTGATCTGGCCCTGATAATTTAAATGGTTCAAAAGTGTTGAGGGCCCATCCCATTCCAGATTGATTGGTGTCAATTCTGGCCACTTGCCAGTCTCTCCTGTTTGTTTTAAATTTCAACTCCAGGTTCAACTGTCCCTGTCCATTTTTTGTTTTTCAATCTCATTGAACCCCAAAGGTGAACTTTAAACAGTTCTTTTAATGTTTCCCTTTCCGTCATGGTGTAACTGCCATTGGTGCGCTTTATCGTACCCAATTTATGCTTGGCCTCTTTGGCTAATACTCGTACTTTCATGAGTCTGGCCCCCTCTAATACGTCCTCAACATTCCAACAGTACTTCCTCCATGAATGTCTTTTCGCCTTTCCTATTGCGGCGCTGTAGCATGTGTGTGTCACTTTATATAGCGTCCAGTCTTCATTTGGCTTTATTATATAACCATCTGGTATTAAGTCTATGTTCGCTTAGTTCTTTAGATCAACAAGGAACCCTCCTTGGTGAACTAGCAACCTTAGGCCTACAATGATCGTGTTAGGATTGGAGAATGGACTGTTGCACCTGGTCAACGGCCAACTCCAAATCCACCACGGAACTAATGTTCTTTGAAATCCCCTGAATATACACCAACAGGTCTTTTCTGTATGACTCATAGACAGTGTTCGTAGGATTTCCAAAAATAACAGGCTCAAAGTCCTGTGACTGAAGTGTGAAACATATATCTGTGATCAGATAGTGCTGTTTCACTTGATACATACGAGCCTCTGACCAGTTCAGCTATGTATGTAGTGCCCAGAGTGATATCTATAACCTCCTCTCTCCTAGAGTTAATGAAGGTTGCTTCATTTTCTCTATTGAATATATGCAAGTTTGAACTTAACAGTTAGTCCAACAGCTCCTCTCCTCAAAGCGTACTTCAGAGGAACTACCCTCCGATCTCCACAGCTTGTCCTCATAGGTAAGCCGTTCACCACGCGCACCCCGGATTTATGTCCCTACCACAGTGGTCAATGATACTAACCCGACGGTGCACGGCCGTATGGGAACTAACACAGGCCGGGCCCTCAGAGAGCTACGTGATTGTACATGACGGTGTGGACGGGCTCCACACCTAAAGCTACACATGGGGTCAGTGTGAAGGGTCCGCCCAACCTTCGGGCCTGAGGCCTCCGAAGAGCACACATGTTGGGGCCGCGCTGAAACCGTGGGACAGGGCCACGGAGATAGAAAAGATCCCTACTGGTGAGACAGGAGTTACATATAAACTTAAGGCCTTACGATCTAGCAATCACAATAAGCCTAGAATAGGAAGAGAGCAACGAATACTAGCAACATAAGCCGCTACAACGTAGCAATAGTTGATGGGCATGGAAGGGGTGAAATGATGGTGAGCGGCTCCGGACCCCGGGTGTGGCAAACCGGTAGGTACCGTAGTAGGCCCCTTGGTGGTAAAATTTCGTTGTTGAGTGTTGCTGTTCACACACACACACACACACACACACACACACACACACACACACACACAAACCCACACACATGGGCCTTTTTTCTAAACAAGTTTTGGGATTCAGGGAGTCTCAAAACATGTACTTTCTGTAAAATTTGGACAAAATTCATGCGAGGATGGAAAAGTCCATCTATCTCGTATAAAAATTGCAAATAAAACTAAAAATACGTTGTGATATAACGCGTAATACAGTGATGCACCTGTACTATATTTAACAATCTAGTTATTTCTAAAACACTGAGTTCTAGCTGTGTGGTAGATCACGTCATTATAATTAGGGAGACACGCAGTGCTTAATGTCCCAGTTGATTGGGTCAATATTATTCTGCTTACCCACCACAGGCACACACTGGCCAAGCAAATCAGGCCTTCTGTTTAAACAAAAGATAGTTAAGCTACATTATTTAAGACCATTCCAAAAGCATGTTTTGGCCAGTTTTGCACTTTGTGTAAGTGATGTTGTAGGCTCTAGTAGCGTTTTATATTACACTAATGCCTAAGTAATGATAATTGCAACTTATACAGTATCCCATGGTTAATTTGGTTTTCTTTACATTTTTTTTTTTTTTTTTTTTTTTTTTGTGCATTTACCTAAGATAAGTGGACTTAGGTAGTCTCATATTGTACCCATTTTTATTAACGATATGATCCATTGAACACAAAGGGAAAAAAAAGAAAATCTTATGTGTTACACTCATGTGACTTTCTCTACCCATTCTTAAACAAACTCTGCCTACAAAAGCTTATTCTTCCATCCACGCCATGTTAAACGAGATAAATATTTGAAGAAATTCTTTTATGCGTATTTCCATCATGCTAGTCACATTCATATTAAATATTTCACATACAAGAGCCATTGAATCATTTAAGAAACACGCAGACTGTAATAGCACTTAATTTAGGAAATACAGAATTCCTTATACTCAGAAGACGTCCCGTTAGCCATATTTAACCTATGAATGGTCTCATATTTTGACGCCCCATCGCAGCATTTATAAGGCACATAGTACTGCAATTAATATTTCATCTCACAAATGCATAATTTACTGTTACCCTGTTGGTACGTATTTGCTGCAAAATCAGTTATCCGGATTCTCAGGACCAAAGAATGTGTAGGAAGAGAGACCACAGAACA